>JAQQSJ010000020.1:1643987-1695410 GCA_028644305.1 Xerus rutilus
AAAAGTAATATTCTAAAGATATAATGCTGGGCATAAGACATTTTCATCTTTAGTGTGAAAAGTAAAATGCAAAACTATTTAAAAGCATAGTGACAACAATTTGTTAGTGGATGCAAAATAAAAAGCAGTGAATTATAACAAAATTTAAAACTTGGTGAGAGTGGAATTAAATTGTAAAGTGGTTTTTGTTATCAAATTTAGTTGTTTTCAGCTTAAAATATCATTTATATTTTACTACATGTAAAATTTATAATTGTTTATGGGGTATAGTATAATATGTTAACAATTTAAGAGCATAAACTGATTAAATGTTTATTTAAACATTGTTTAAATAAACATAAACATTAAATGTTTATTTAAACAAATGTTTGTTTAGATGGTGCAATTCTCACTTCCATCTTCTTATTTTCTAATGTTTGAAGGCTTCGAGATCTTCTATTCTAGTTCACAAAACACATAATATGGCATTGTGAAGTAGAATGGAGGAGTTATGGAACACTAGAACTTCTCTTTTTTTTAATATATTTTTTAGTTGTAGATGGACACAACATCTTTATTCATTTATTTATTTTTATGTGGTGCTGAGGATTGAATCCAGTGTCTCACACATTGGAGACAAGTGCTCTACTATAGCCCCAACCCTTGTTTCTTTTTGTTAACACTCGTAACCATAAATTTCCTGGCCAAAATTTTAGACATACCTTATTTTCTGGGGAAATTTTTCAGATCTTTCTGCTTTCTTTACTCTTGCTCCAGATTCACACATAAATTTGGCTTAAAGTAGCCAATAATTTTCATGCTGAGTCCATATGCTAGGTTGCCTCAACATCTTTATCAAGAGTCTATCACCTTCAGGTTCAGCCCCTCCAAAAGTTTCAGAGGATGAGCAAAATGCATTCAAATTCATTGCCATGATGTAAAAATGGCATGCATTCCAGTTCCCACAATAGTCTTCATTTCTATCCCAAACCTCCTGACTATGACCTTTAATGTGGGCATTTTGTCAGCATTCTTATCTTAACAACCCCCACCAGAATTTCCATTAAGCTTTATTTTCAGCATTCTGCTCTTTCCCTGTGTTGCTTGCTTCTCTAAATTCTAGCTTGCTTCTTCAAATTCTACCAAACTTCTGAAACCAATTACAAAGATTTCTCCACATCATCAGCTTTAGTTATAGCAATGCTCATATCTTTGTGGTATTGATTGTCTAATTGTCATATTTCCATTACTGTAAGAAAAAATACCTGGAATAATTGTAATTAAGATATTGATTCATTTTAGCTCATAGTTTTAGATGTTCTAGGTCATAAACAGTGGGCTCCATTGTCTATGACCTGTGCCAAGGCAGCACTGTAGTGGGTACAGATAGTAGAGTGAAATCATTGACATCATGACCTGGAAGGAAAAAAGAAATGAGGAAGTGACATGGATTCTACAATTATTTTTGAAGAAACACTCAAATGGTCTAGAAATCTTCTACTAACTTCAACTCTTAAAGATTCCACTTTCTTTCAATAATATGAGCCTAGAGACCAAGCATTGAAGGATACAAAGATTCAAATTGTTATAAGAACCTACAGAGTAAAAATATTTGCAAATTATAATCCAATAAGCAACAAATGCTAAGGAAAACAAAATACACAAATAAAACCAACATTAAAAACAAATAGTCTCATTTTTAAGAGGAATAAACACTGAATAGATACTTCACAAGACCTAAAAGTAGAAGGACTAATTGTCTTTTGGGTATTTTTGTAAGATCTCTTTCTTCTTCTTTTTTTTAAACAATGGCATTCTTTGGTTTCATCTATTTTCCTGCAAATAACATAATCGTCCTTTGTTGTAGCTGAGTAAAACTACATAGTCATAGGGTGGTTCTATTCTTGACCTTTCAGGAATCTCCATACTAGTTTCCATAGTGGTTGTACTAATTTATGTTCCCATAAACAGTGTGTATATTGTTCCTTTCCCGAGGATATAGAGGGAAAGAAATTTCATTGATAAATGCCATTTTACTTGGAGTGAGATAAAATTTCAAAGTAATTGTCATTTGCATTTCCCTGAGTCCTAAACAGGTTGCACCTATTTATTTTTCATTTGTATTTCTTCTGTAAAGAAATATCTCTATAATTTGTCCATTCATTTATTGAATTATTTGTTGTGGTTTATTTTGTTTAGTTTTTGTTGTTGAGTTTTTTGTTATTTATGTGTTCCGGATATTGATTAATCCTCTGCCAGCAAAGTAGCTGGTAAAAAATTATTCCCATTCCATAATGTTAGCACAAAAAGACTAGAAGGGATGAAAATTTCACAAATAAGCTCATCTCTTTTATTCAGAAATGGTGGTGGTTTTGATGGACCCAATCTCCTGGTGGAAAATGAGCCACTAAATAAAGAAAGGGACTGGGCTTACATAGGTTATCCTGAGAGGTGACTTAATGAATGAATGTGTCAGCTAGCTTGGATACTCAGGAATTTGCAGTCTGTTTTACTAGGCAAAATAGGAAGAAGTCTAGGGTCAGTGATCAGTCTGTGGAATTTATCTTACTGGGCCTGATGGAGGGTCTAGGGTCAGTGTAGGTATCTGGAAAGGATTTGTTTAGGGAAGGATTAATGCTTTGGTCTTTTCCCAGAGACTGTCTTTCTAGGTTTGATGGGTTCCCAGGGTTTGTTTTATCACTGGGAAAGAATGTATGGGAAAGGACCAATATTCTCAATGTTATGACTTTTTTCTCACTCCACTTTTGTGAGGCCTCAGTACTTTGGGGTTTGTTATTTCCGATATCTAATACATAGGACCTTTCTTATGCTCTGTTTTTTTTTTTTGTGAGAAGATTTTTAAATTTTATTTTATCCATTTATTAGCTACTGGCATAATTTCCTCTGTTTTAGGCATCTTATTAAGGAACTAGCAGTTTGCTCATATATATTGGAGTGAAATTCCCCTGTGTGTTCTTCTAGCAGTTGTAGAATTTCTGGTCTAATTCTCAGAGCTTTGATCTATTTTCAAATTTACTTTTGTGCTGAATGATAGATAAAAACCTAGCTTTATTTTTCTACATAAGGATATCCAGTTTTTCCATCATCATTTGTTTCAGACACTCTTCTCACAAACAATAGGATTTTGGCACTATTGTCTAGTATCAAATGATTATCTATGTGGGTTTGTCTCTGTGTCTTCTATCCTATTGGTCTACATGTCTATCTTTATGCCAACAAAATCATGTTGTTTTATTACGATAGCTCAGTAGGATAAAACCATATATCAACCTGTATTTGTAAACTCATTACTAATAATCTCTACATCTCTATTAACCAATGAGAAAAATTGAGTGAGGAATAATATAGAATAGGCTGAAAACTTAAGTATTAATATGGTTAATACTAAGTTATTGAAATCAAGAGAGAAAATAAAGAAAAAAGAGGAAAAAGTATAGAGAAAGAAGGATAAAAGAAACAAAGATGAAAGAAAAGAGAAGGGCATGGAGATGAGAAAGAAGAAAAGAGGTTTCAAGAAAAGTTCTATGTAGTGAAATAACTTGTAAAATGAGATAGGGCTATGAAAAATCAAATGATGGTAGAAGATATTTATTTGTAATTTTTAAACAAAGACATTCATTTCTAGTATTTCAATTTTAGAATTCCACAGCTATGAGGATATATGTGGACATAATTGTCACAATATTAGTTCATTTTCATCTCTGACACAAACTGGCCACACTTGTTTTGGGATTCTGGATACTGAATTCCATCCATTCCTTGCCTGACAGTGAGAACTAGGGGAGTATAATCCAGTTTAGACCAGAATTTACCTTCAATATGGTGTTTTGTATATGGGAATGGATATGTGATTCTGCTGGCCCATCCTCTCACCTTGGGAGCCTATCAACCTATCCAAATTGTACCACACAATGTAATTAGCTATGATGATTAGTAACAAAGATGGTGTTATTCTGGATATTGAAAAAGTTTGCTGGGTAGATAATATAATAGAAATATTTTTGTATAAGGTTGTGGGGCATTTTGCAAGCTTAAAGTTCTAGACAAGACTTCTATGGTTGTTTTTGTAGAAAACCATGTTAGATAGTCACACTTCTTTCAAAACTCTTTTGTCAGGATTGACACAAAAAATCTGTTTTGATTTTGACACATTTCACGTTCTATTTACAGCCCACATGAAAAAGTATGTTTAAAATCTGGCCTCAGTTTTCAGGAGTTGATTGGTAAAGATAAAATGAGGCTCAGGAAACAGAGTTTGTTAGTTCACAATGAAATGAAAGCAAAAACCAAGTGCAAGAGAAGCTGTAGAAATTGAAGAAACACAGAGATAAAATAACACATTACTATAAGAAAAAAGGCCATTGAAGAAAATAGAATAAGCAAATTTAAAAATTCTTAGAACTTAATGAAATTGGAAATACAACATATCAGAACAGGTGAGATTAATGCAAATCAGTAGACAGAAGGAATTTTATGAGTGTCTAAAGTCAAAACAAAACAAAACAATCAACAACAACAACAAACTAATGATGTACCACAAAGTATTAGGAAAACAAGAAAGCAAGAACAAAACAAACCCAAACCAGCAAAAAGGGACAAATAATAAAGATCATAATAGAAATTAATGAAATAGCTAAGAGTGGTGGCACATGCCTGTAATCCCTGGAGGTAGGAAGGCTGAGGCAGGAGGATCACAAGTTCAAAGCCAGCCTAAGCAAAAATGAGGTGATAAGCAACTTAGTGAGCCAATGTCTGTAAATAAAATACAAAATAGGGCTGGGATATGGGTCAGTGGTCGAGTGCCCCCGAGTTCAATCCTCAGTATAAATAAATAAATAAATAAATAAATAAATAAATAAATAAATAAATAAATAAAAGAAATAGACACATTTTATAAAACATCAATGAAATGAAGAGATGGACTTTGAAAACATTATAAAAGGAGAAGAAGAAGAAGAAGAAGGAGGAGGAGGAGGGGGAGAAGGGAAGAAGGAGGAGGAAGAGGGGAGGAGGAGTAGGAGGGGGGAGGAGAAGGAAGAAGAAGAAGAACCACCACCACCTTTACCTAATTAGCCAAAGAAAGAAAATGCTGAAATTAAGAGCATTGAAAAAAGAGAAGTTATAGCAGATACCATGGAAAATCAATTATTAAGCAATAGTCATAAAAGATATATGCTAACAAATTGGAAAATCTAGAAAAGCAGCACAAATTTCTCAACATGTGACCATGGAAATAAACCAAGAGTATATAAAAAACTCAAATAGCTCAACAAAATTATAAAACTAAAGTAGTAATATAAAGTCTGCAAAAAGAAGCCCAAAGATGATGGAGTATAGAAAGCATGAAACTTCTAGTTGTTCTGTGGGTTGGGATCCAAATAGCAGAAATACTATGGCCCAGTTAGGTGAGTGACAGAGGATATACACTGAAATTCAGTATCAAAATCATAGAGGCACAGAAATTTAGTTGCTTTGAACACAGAACAGGAAAGAATAACTAGGGAATCCAGCCAATAATACTGGTATCAATTCACTGTGAAAGGGAGGGGGAACTCAAGTATGAAGAAAAAAATTGGCATAGGGTTTGGGGTGACATCCATAAAAGAGAGAATTGGTTTAAACTTGAGTGATTTAGAGATAATGTAGTGAGGGATGCTGTATGCTTTTCAGAAAGCAGAAAGCTGAGAGTCATCTTGAAGTTGTTGGACAGTGACTTTATGCTGTGAGGTCTGGGGGTTCATAATAAGCATTAGCCAGCTATCACCACATGTACCTGCTGACACCTAGATTCTGTCTGGTGGTACCTGACTGAGGCAGGCACAGAAGTGATTGTGCCCAAAGGGACTCAAAATAAGGATACAGACACTAGTGGTTTCCCTTTGGATCTGGTGTCTTGAGAGATTAGCAGGAGAGAATCCAGAAACTGAACAGGCTGCCACATATGCACTTGGATTCTCATTAGAGTGTTGCAGATCAGAAGAATTGGCTACTTTGCCCAAAACTGGAGTTCTCAAGAGGAACTGGAGATCCAGATGCTCAGCAGAGACTGACATCTGCCTGGCAATAGGGTGGGTAGAACTATTCTCTATAGAGAATATATATCATAACTCTAAACTTTATTTTGCCTTCCTACTTCATTTTTTCTTAATTGCAATTTTACTATCTTTAAGAATAAATTAGGTAATATAATTATTGCCCCTCACAATTTCATGTTGTGTTTTTAATACTGGAGAAGGCATAGTTAAGATAGTTACTTATAGTTGTTACTGTTGTTAAATGCTAACTTCATTACATCTCTTCTTGTGGTAATTAAAGGTCTGTATGCCAACATAGGCATCATTTATTCTATAGCTATGTATTGATCACTACTGTGGTGCTTCCTTCCTGTCCCACTTCTTCTGACAGACTGGTAAGTAATTAGTACAAAGCAAGGTCACAGGGTACAGATATTGCAGCTGCACTATGCCCACAATTTACCACAATTACAGCACTTCTTTCTCCAAACACAAACCTCACTTGAGCTTTAATAATATTTCAACACAGAAAAGCAGTGACAAAAACCACAAACCACGGATGAGGCTCTGAAAAATAACAAATGATAGAAGGAAACATAAGATTCCACTTTTGGACATCTACTCCTACAGCACAAGAGAGATTTCCAAACAATGGCTCAGAAAACCCCATAGTGCTATAGTGTGAATTAAATCAGGAGTTCTGCAATGGCAAAATGAATCATTGGCAGCTAAAACAAATACTTGGATCACACTCAGCATACACATTGAAGATAAGAGTTAAATTAATATAAGACTTATTACAGAAGAGATAACTTTACACAAAATGACATCCTCAAAAAAAGGAACAAAAGGGATGCCTCTTAACAGATGCACAAATCCAAGACCTTTGAAAACATGAGGATACAGGCAAACCCGCCAAGTTACAATCATCCAAAAAACACACAGAATTGGAATATGATAAAATTCCATAGAAAAGTTTTAAAATTTGAATATTAAAGTGGTTAATTTGTGAAAAGAAGATCTAAGGAATTTATTAATGGAAAGAACAAATTTTACTAGTTGAAAGACCATTTTAATAGATTTTGAAAAGAAGCAAATCACAGAGCTTCAGTAAAAAAAGATAAAATAGATTCGGTCAAAATTCACTTGAAAATGTTAAAAACAGACTCAATTACAAAGAAAAGAGGACTCCAGGCCTCAAAGTAGGGTATTTGAGCTGGAACACTCAGTACACAGTGAAGAAAAACAGGTCATAATCAGATTATACAAGAACTCTGGGACAACATTAAGAAACCAAACTCAACAGTCCTCAAGATAGAAAATGGTATAGAAATACAGGTAAGTGGCATTAAAATCATTGTTAGTTAAATAAAAAATTTCTCAACGTTAGGAACAAAATGGATGTCCACATATAATCACATAGAATTATAAATAGGCAAGATGAAAAAGAACCACTCCAACAGTTAATAATCAAAATGTCTAAGTAGAAAATAAGAAAAGGCTAAGCTATGGAACTAACCTAGGTGCCCTTCAACAGACAAATGGATAAGGAAAATGTAGCGTGTATATACAACGGGATATTACTTAGCCATAAAAAAAGATGACTTTTTGACTTTTGCTGATCAGTGGATGGATCTGGGCAATATCATGCTAAGCAAAATAAGGCAATCACCAAAAACCAAAGGCTGAATGTTCTCTCTGATATTTGGATGATAAGACACCACAAGGGACCAGGCATAGAATAGATGTTCAGTGGATTCAGACAAAGGATTAAAGGGAAGGGAGAAGGGTGGGTATAGGAAAGACAGTAGAATGAGTTGGACATAATTTTCATTTGTTCATATATAATTACACCACCTTTGAAACTCCATCCACATCATGTATAACCACAAGAATGAGATCTTAATTAGAATAAGTTATACTCCATATATGTATAATATGTCAAAATGCAATCTATTATGTATATCTAAAAAGAACAAATAAAAATTAATTAAAGACCAAATTATAAAAAAGGAAATAAGAATAAAATATTAAAAGTTACAAGAGTAAAACATCAGACCAAATTTAAAAGCAGACCAAGAAATATATGTATCAGACTTCTGAACTCAGATTCTAAAATCCTAGAGGGTTTGGAGACAATCTAATCTCTGCAATAAAGCAACTTGCACAAGGTGTTTGTATCAATTAAAAAATAATTCATTGTGTATATATACACAGTTATAAAGAATGACTTTATAACATTTACCAGTAAATAAATGGAACAAGAAACTATAATGTGAAGTGAAATAAGCCAGTTCCCAAAAGTCAAAGGTAAAATTTTTCTTTGATATGAGGAAGCTTATCCACAATAAGGTGGGGAATTTTAAAAAGAGAATTTTGTGGAGTAGACAAAAGTTAATGATGGGAAACAATGAGGGATAGGATAAGGAAAGACAGAAGAATGAATCTGACATAACATTCTTATGTGAATCTTACCATCATGTACATTCACCAGGAATTTATTTTAAAAAAAATATCATAAAGGCAGAAAGATCAGTAGAATAGAAGAAAGGGAGAAGAGAGAGAGGGAAGAGTAAGAGGAAGTGCTGAAGACTAAATTAGAACAAGATATATTCCATGCTTTTATAATTATGTCAAAATAAATTTTACTCTCATGTACAACTGAAATAAACCAATTAAGAAAAATAATCTCACTCATCATAACTAAAAACAAACAAACAAAAAACCACAAAGAACGGTAAAACAGCTCTCAAAGCTCTCAAATGGATTAAGTTCATCCTTCATTCATCTGTTTCATGGCATCTAGGCTGCATAGCTTAGTTATTGTGTATTGAGCTACTATAAATATTGATGTGGTTGTATCACTGTAATATGCTGATTTTAAATCTTTTGGATATACCAAGGAGTGGGCTTACTGGGTAAAACAGTGGTTTCATTTCTAGTCCCCCCCCACATTTTGAAATGTGTTTTAATTAGTTATACATGACAGTTGAATGCATTTTGATACATCATACATAGATGGAGTATAATCTCTAATTCTTCTAGTTATACATCTTGTGGAATCCCACAACTCATATATTTATGTTTATACATAAGGTTATCATGTCTGATTCATTCTACTATCCTTCCCACCTCCAAACCATCCCCTCTCCCTTCTCTTGCCTCTACCTAATCTAAAAGTAACTTTTTTTCCCTAGCCCTTCACCCATTGTGAATTAACATCCACATATCAGAGAAAACATTCACCCTTTGATTTTTTTGGGTTATTCTGCTTATCATGCTATTCTCCAGTTTTCAGCCATTTACCAGCAAATGCCATAATTTCATTCTTCTTTAAGGCTGAGTAATATTCCATTATGTATGTACACTACATTTTCTTTATTCATTCATCTCTTGAAGGGCACCTAGGTTGGTCCCATACTTTAGCTATTGTGAGTTGAGCTGCTATAAACATTGATGTGGCTGTGTCAGTGTAGTGTACTGGTTTTAAGTCCTTTGAGGGTAAACTGAGGAGTGAGATAGCTGAGTCAAAAAGTGGTTCTATGGAACTCAGTTTTCTGAGGAATCTGCATAACACTTTCCATAATAGTTGCACCAATTTGCAGTCCCACCAGCAATGTATGAGTGTGCCTTTCCCCTCACATTCTTGCCAACATTTATTTTTGCTTTTCTTATTGATAAATGCCATTCTGACTGGAGTGAGATGAAATCTTAGTTTTGATTTGCATTTCTGTAATTGCTAGAGATGTTGAGCATTTTTTCATATCTTTGTTGATGAATTATATTTCTTCTTCCATGAGGTGTCTGTTAAGTTCCTTAGCCTATTTATTGATTGGTTTATTATTACTATTATTTTTATTTTTGGTGTTAATTTTTTGAGTTCTTTTTATATCCTGGAGATTAATGTTCTATCTGAGGGGCATTTGGTAAATGTTTTTCTCCATTTTGATGTCTCTCTCTTCACATTATGACTGTTTCCTTTTTTGAGAATAAGCTTTTCAGTTTGAATCCATCCCATTTATTGATTTTTTTTTGAGCGGGGAGAGTACCAGGGCTTGAACTCAGGGGCACTCAAACACCGAGCCACATCCCCAACCCTATTTTGACCTTTATTTAGAGATAGGACCTCACTGAGTTGCTTTGTGCCTTGCTTTTGCTGAGGCTAGCTTTGAACTCACGGTCCTCCTGTCTCAGCCTTCCAAGCTGCTGGGACTACTGGTGCACACCACCTTGCCTGGCTCCATTTATTAATTCTTGCACTTTAGGAGTCTTGTTAAAGAATTCAGATCCTAAGCTGACATGGTGAGGACTTGGGCCTTCTTTTTCTTCTATAAGGTCCAAGGTCACTATTCTAGTGTCTATGTGATTGATCTACTTTGAGTGGAGTTTTGTAGGGTGAAATATAAGGGTTGAATCTCCATTTTTTCAGCACCATTTGTTGAGTAGGCTATTTTTTTTAATCCTTTGAATGTTTTTGGTGCCTTTGTCTAGTATGAGGTAACTATATTTATGTGAGTTTGTCTCTGTGTCTTCTACTTTGTTTCATTGGTTTATGTGTCTGTTTTGGTGCCAATACCATGCCACTCTTGTCACTATGGCTCTCTACTATAGTTTAAGGTCTGGTATTGTGATGCCTCCTGCTTCACTCTTCTTGCTAAGTATTGCTTTGGCTATTCTGGGTCTCTTACTTTTCCAAATGAATTTCATGATTGCCTTTTCTATTTCTATAAGAAAAGACTTTGGGATTTTAATTGGGATTGCATTGAATCTATTTTAACAGTTTTGATAGTATGCCCATTGGCAATATTAATTCTGCCTATCCAGGAGCATGGAAGATCTTTCCATCTTCTTAGGTCTTCTTCAATTTCTTTCTTTAGTGTCCCATTGTTTTCATTGTAGAGGTCTTTCACTTCTTTTGTTAGATTGATACCAAGGTTATTGTATTTTTTTGAGGCTATTGTGAATGGGTTAGTTTTCTTAATTTCTCTTTCAGTGGATTTATCACTGATATATAGAAACTCATTTGATTTATGGGTGTTAATTTTATATCCTACTACATTGCTGAATTCATTTATAACCATTTCTAGTTTTTTAATAAATCTCCATACTGCTTTTTCATAATGGTTGCCCCAATTTGCTGTCCCACCAGCAATATATGTGTGTACCTTTTTCTCTGCATCCTTACTAACATTTGTTGTTACTTACATTTTATTTTTCCTACCAGGGCTTGAACTCAGGGGCACTTGACCACAGATCCATCTTCCCAGGCCTATTTTGTATTTTATTTAGAGGTAGAGTCTCACTGAATTGCTTAGTGCCTCATTGTTGCTGAGGCTGACTTTGAACTTGTGCCTTCCTGCCTTAGCTTCTTGAGGTTTTAGAATTATAGGCATGCACCACCGTACCCAGCATTGTATTTTTAGTAATTGTGATTTTGACTAGAGTGAGATGAAATCTCAGAGTAATTTTAAATCTCATTTTTCTAATTTTTAGAAAACATTGAATATTTTTTAAAATACATTTTTGACTATATTTTTTTCTTAATAGAGTGTTTGTTCAATTCCTTAGCCCACTTAATGATTGGGTTATTTGTTATTTTTGGTGTTAAGTATTTTTAATTCTTTCTCTAATCTGAGGTCCAGGTGGCAAAGATTCTTTTCCCATCTGTAGGCTCTCTCCTTTGCTTTACAGATTTTTAAATTTGCTGCCCTTTTGTTGCGAATGGAATGAATGTAAAGACAGTTGCTTTATTCTTAATGATCTCACACTTTATTTTTCCAGGCCCTTTTATATTCTTTTTAATGGTACAAAGCCAAGAGGAATGATAACAATGTACATGCATAAAGCTCATTGTTAAAAGTACAAGGTCAGTTTCAGAACACATCCCATCCGGGGCTAGAGGAAGCTGGTAAGAAGCTGGGCTGCTGGCAAGGAGCTAAGGTCAGAGGAAGAGAAATCTGGCTGGACATATCAATTGGCAAAGAGCTGGGGCTAGGGGAGAGAAGTCTCTGGGCACATCAGTTGTCAAGGGGCTGGGGCCAAGTCTTGGTGTTCCAAGACCAGAGAGAGCAGGGTGTTCCCACCTGCTCAGCCTTGCAGCTCTCCCTATAGCCACACTTACGTGGCCAGGTCTCCTACACTTCTCATCTATTGATTCTTGATTTTACTTCTTATGCATTAAGAGTTTTTTTAAGGAAGTCAGTTTCTGAGATGACATATTGGAGTACTAGGCATATTTTTTTTTTTGAAATTCTGAAGATTCTAGGTCTTTGATTCACTTTGAATTGAACTTGGTGCAGGATGAGAAGTAGAGATTGAATTTAATTCCACTACATTAAATATTTCCAGTTTTTCCAACATCATTTTTCGAAGAGTTTATCTTTTCTCTAGTGTGTTTTTGATGTATTTATCAAGTATGAGGTAACTGTATATTTGTGAGTTTGTCTCCATGTCTTCTGTTCTGTTCCATTGGTCTTCCAGTTTCACTGCCAATACCATTGGCCATTCCAGTTTCACTGTCTTATAAATAAAAGATGCTGGGAAAACTGATTATCTATATGTAAAAGCATGAAGCCTTTATCTCTCATCTTGCACAAAAGCTAATTCAAAATGTGTCAAAGACCTATAAAAATAGACCAGAAGCTATGCAACTCTTTGGAAATAATGGCATCAACGCTCCAACACATGGGTGCAAGTAATTTTCTCAATAATCCTAAAACTCAGGGGATAACACCAAGAATTAGTATAGGATGGAATTAAATTTAAAAAGTCCCTGCATAGCAAAGAAAACAATTAGGAATGCCAAGAGAAAACCTACAGAAAAGAAGAAAGTTTTTTTAAGTTACTCTTCTGATAGAGAACATATGTAGCATATATAAAAAGTAACAAAAATTATTGATAAATAGGAAAATAAATTTAGACACTTCTCAATAGAATAAACAAAAATATATTGTAAAAGTTCAACATCTCTAGCAATTAGGCAAATCAACTGCACTAAAATTTTACTTCACTCTAGTGAGAATAGCAGTCATCAAGAATATAAACAATAAATAATGCTAAATAAATTGTGAGAATCAGAATACTTTTACGTTTGGAGATTGCAAATCACTTCAATCATGATGGAAATCAGTATGGAGGTTCCTCAAAACACTAGGGATAGAAGCACAATATGACCCAGCAATATTACTCCTCAGTATTTATCCTAAAGGATTAAAATCATTATACCATAGTGATACATGTATACGCATGTTCATAGCGGCACAATTTACAATAACCAAGTTATGAAACTAACTTAAATGCTCATCCATGGATAAATGGATAAAGAAAATGTGGTATATACAAAATAAAGATTTATTCCTCCATAAAGAAAGAAATTTTGTCATTTGCAGAAACATGGGTGGGAATTGAGAACATTCTGTTAAGAAAAATTATCCAAAATAAAAAAGTTTTGGATCATATATTTTCTTTCATATGTGGTGAGAAAAGAAGAAGTGAAATGTGGTGAATAAAGTTCTCATAAAAACTAAAAGGACACCAAAAGAGGAGAGAAAAGAAACCAGAGTGAGTTAGGAGGAAAGGGAAATAAAAAATATTAGAGAATAATATTTGAAAAATTATTATATAGATATGCAAATCAAAACTATATGATATTTCATCTCACTGCAGTTAGTCTGGCAATCATTGTGGACACTAATGGTAATAATTGGTGGAAATAACTTAGAGAAAATGATGCACTTATAAATTTTTTGTAGAACTGAAAATTAGTACAACCTCTTTGGAAAGAGGTTTGGATTCCTGAACAGACTAGGAATGGAACCACTGAATGACTCAGCTGTCCCACTTCTGGTATTATGCCAAAGAACTAAAATCAGCATACTATAGTGACATGCGCATACCCATGTTTACAGAAGCAGGATTAACAATAGCAAAGTTAGAAAAATCATGAGTCTCTGGCAACAGACAAATGGATAAAGAAATGTGGCTTATACACACAATAGAAATTTACACAGCTGTAGAGACAAGCAAAACTGTGCTGTTTGCTGATAAATGGGTGAAAGCAAAAAGCATGATGCTTAGTGAAATAATCTAGACCCATAAAATCAAAGGTCAAAAGTTTTTTCTCATCTGTGGTAGCTAGAAAAAATTTTAAAAATCTTACAAAGATAGAAGGGAGAAAAATAGAGATTAAGAGGGAGGGAAAAAGAGAGAGTATGGCCAGATGACAGCGAAACCAAACTCTAGCAATTGCACAGTGCACTACAATGAATCTCAATTTTATGCATAATTGTGATGCAATGTTTACAACACATTATAATAGTAAAAGATTAGTAGAATATTGAAGTGGATGGGTTAGAGGGAGGGGAAGAAAAGTGAAGAAAAAGGTGAATGAGATTGATCAAATTATGCTTATGTATATGTACAGATATGATATAATCCAACTACTATATGTAATTACAATAAACTAATAAATATAAAAATCTGAAATTAATATTTAATTCTAGCTGGATTAGGAGTTTTTTTGACAAAATATATTTCTTTTTTGTTGTTCTTTTAAATTATACATGACAGTAGAATGTATTTTGGCAAATTACACGTACATAGATTATAACTTATTCTACTTAATATCCCATTCTTGTGGTTGTTCATGAGTTACCCTAATGATGTATTCAATGACAAGATTAGAAAACTTATGACAATGAATGCTACTGTTTTTCCTATTTCACCTTCCCCTTCCTTCCATTCATTTTCCATTTTCTAATCCAATGTATTTCTGTTATTCTCCTTCCCAGCCTCCCTTGTTTTGGGTTAGCATCAAAAAATCGAAGGGAACATTCATCCTTTCTTTTGGGGGCATTGGCTTATTTTACTTAGCATGATATTCTCCAGTTCTGTCCATTTACAAGCAAATGTCATTATTTTATTCTTTATGGCTAAGTAATGTTATATTATGTATATATACCATATTTTCTTTATCCATTTATCTGTTGAAAAGCACCTAATTTGGCTCCACAGCTTAGCTATTTTAAATTAAGCTACTGTAAACATTGATATGGCTGCATCACTGTAGTATGCTGATTTTAAGTCCTTTGGGTGTAGATCGAGGAGTGTGATAATTGTCAAGTGGTGGTTCCATTCCTAGTTTTCTAAGGAATCTCCATAATTCTTTCCATAGTGGTTGCACCAGTTTGCAGTCCCATCAGCAATGCATGAGTATATCTTTCTCCTTGAATCCTCCTCAATTTGTTACTTGATAATTGCCATTCTGACTGGAGTGAGATAGAATCTCAGTGAAATTTTCATGTGCATTTCTCTAATTGCTAGAGATGTTGAAAATTTTTTCATATATTTTTGACCATTCATATTTCTTTTTCTGCAAAATGTTTGCTCCGTTCCTTTGCCCAGTTAAGTTTTTGGGGGGGGTTCTTTGTATACCTTGGAAATTAATACCTTATCTGAGGTACTGGTGGTGAAGAATTTCTCCCATTCTGTAGAATCTCTATTCACATTTTTTATTGTTTCCTTTGCTATGAAGAAAATTTCAGTTTGATGCCATTCCATTTATTATTTATTGATTTAATTTTTGTGCTTTAGGAATGTTATTGAGGAATTTGATTCCTAAGCCAACATGTTGGAGAGTTGAGTCTACTTTTTGGCCTAGTAAAGGCAGGATCTCTGGTCTAATGCCTAGGTCTTTGACCACTTAGAGTTGAGTTTTGTGCAGGGTGAGAGATAGAAGATAAATTTAATTCTATTACATATGGATTTCCAGTTCTCTCAGCACCATTTGTTGAAGAGGCAATCTTTTCTGCAATGTATGCTTATGGTATATTTCTTTAAAATGAGATGACTGTACTTATGTGGGTGTGTCTCATGTCTTCTATTCTGCTCCACTGGTCTCCATGTCTGCTTTTATGTCAATACTATGTGAGTTTTGTTATTATAACTCTGGAGTAAAATTAAAGTGCTGGTATTATGATGCCTCCTGCTTTGGTTTTACACTAGGGAATGTTTGGCTATTCTGGGCCTTTTATTTTTCCAAATAAATTTCATGATTACTTTTTCCATTTCCATGAAGATTGTCATTGGATCTAATAGGAATTGCATTAAATCTGTATGACACTTTCAGTAGTATGGCCATTTTGATAAATATTAATTCTGCTTATCCAGGAACATGGGAGATCTTTCTGTTCTCTGAGGTTTTCTTCAATTTCTGTAGTTTTTGTTAAAAAGATCTTTCATGTCTTTTATTAGGTTGATTTCCAAATAATTTTTGAGGCTATTGTAAAGGGGATAGTTTTTCTGATTTCTCTTCCAGCTGATATATCCTTTCTATACACCAGCTGATATATGGTGTATAGAAATAAAATTGATTTATTGGATGTTGATATTATACCCTGCTAATTGGATATATTTATTTATGAGTTCTAAAACTTTCCAGTGGAGTTTTCTTTTTTAATCTTCTAAATATAGAATCATGTCATGGGCAAATAGGGATAATTTGAGCTTTTCTTTTCTTAATATCATCACTTTAATTTCTTTCTTTTGTCGAATTGCTCTTGCTAGTGTTTTGAAGACCATGTTGAATAGAAGTGGTGAAAGAGGGCATCCTATTGTTCCAGTTTTTAGAGAGAATGCTTTCAGTTTTTCTCCATTTAAAATGATGTTGGCCTTAGGTTTAACATACATAGCTTTTGCACTGTTGAGATATGTTACCACTATCCCTAGTTTTTCTATTGTTTTGAGTATAAATGGATGCTGAATTTTGTCAAATGCTTTTTCTGAATCTATTGATACAATTATGTGATTCTCGTCACTAAGTTTATTGATGTGATGGATTATGTGTATTGATTTCTGTATGTTGAACCAAACTTGCATTCCTGGAATGAACTCCATTTGATCATGGTAAGCACTATCATTTTAATATGATTTTGTATGTGATTTGCCAGAATTTTATTTAGAATTTTTGCATCTATGTTCATCAGGGATATTGGTCTAAAGTTTATTTCCTTGATGTGTCTTTGTCTCGTTTTGGTATCAGGGTGATACTAGCCTCACAGACTGAGTTTGGAAGAGTTCCCTCCTTTTCTGTTACATGGAATAATTTGAGGAGTATTGGTGTTAATTTTTCTTTGAAGATCTTATAAAATTCCGCTCAGAAGCCATCTGATCCCAGGCTTTGTTGGTAGGCTTTTGATGATGTCTTTAATTTTGTTGCTTGAAATTGATCTGTTTAAACTGAGTGTGTCCTCCTGATTCAGTTTGACTGATCTTATGTCTCTAGAAATTTGTTGATGTCTTTGAGATTTTCTATTGTATTGGAGAATACATTTTTGAAAAAATTTCTAATTATCTTCTGTATTTAAGTAGTGTCCATTGTGATATTTCCTTTATCATCATAAATTTTAGTAATTTGGGTTTTCTCTCTCTTTTTCTTTGTTATATTAGTTAAGGGTTTATAAATTTGGTTTATTTTTTCAAAGAACCAAGTCTTTGTCTTATTGATTTTTTGATTTTTTGTTGTTTTAATTTCATTAATGTCAGCTGTTGTATTAATTATTTCTTGTTTTGTACTGCTTTTGGTGTTGGTTTGTTCATCATTTTCTAGGGCTTTGAGATGTAAAGTTATGTTATCTATTTGGTGATTTTCTGTTTTTTTAGTGAATAAGCTCAATGCAATGAACTTTCACCTTAGATCTGCTTTCATAGTGTCCCAGAGATTTTGATATGTTTTAGTGCTATTCTCATTTATCTCTAAGTATTTTTTAATCTCATCTCTGATTTATTCAACTTTCCATTGTCATTAAATAGTGTATTATTTAGTCTCCAGGTGTTAGAGTAGCTTTTAAATATTATTAATTTCTAATTCCATTCCATTATGATCTGATAATGTATGGTATTATCTCTCTATTTTTGTATTTGCTAAGAGTTGCTTTGTGACTAAGATGTGGTCTATTTTAGAAAATGTTCCATGTGCTGCTGAAAAGAAAGTGCATTTATTTATTGATGGATTAAATAGTCTATATATGTCTGTTAAGTCTAAATTATTAATTATATTTTTTAGTGCTATGGATTTATTTAGTTTTGTTTAGAAAAATCTAACCAGTGGTGAGAGAGGTGTGTTGAAGTCACCTCATATAATTATGTTTTTTTTTTGATCTATGTTTGTTAAAGGAAGGGTGAGAATAAGAGCAGTAGAGTTTGGCTGTTCACAAAAAGTAAGTGAGAAGTATAAAGGAAAACAGTTGTGAAAGAGTCAATAGAAAGTCAATCAAACATACACTAATTAAAGACTTAATCTTTCAAGTAATAAAATATTGAAATTAAAAAAACCCTATAAAAGATCATGAAATAAAACAAGGAAAAATAAGCTACTTTAAGGAAATGCTAAAAGCTAAATAAAATGACACAAATATGTATGTGTACCAATGTATAAATGTCCATAATTTCTCAAGCAGTACACACTGAAAAACAATCAAAACAAAACAAAAGCAAAACCAAAATAGCAATGAAAGTTTTTTTGCCTGCTGTCTGTACCAAACTGCATTCCATTTCTTAGCATTTGTTCTCAGTGGGATGGTGTGAGGAGTTGTGGAAGATGCTGGCAGCTTGAATCCCTTTGTATTTCCTTTGGGTTCTGTGCCATGAGTTACTGGTGGTGCGGTGTGGAGGCAAGGGTCTGTTATTTCCCCAGGTGTTTTTTATGCTGTGGGTTTTTGGGCATTAATTAATCATAGTTCTCCTAGGACTGTATCCTACTATTCTCTGCAGGGCACTTCCCATGGGAAGAGGGAGATAGTTCTTCACCAGTTCTGTTTTTCAGGGGTACTGAATTTTTTTCTCTTTTTTCTTTTTCATGTGTGTGTGTTTGGCTTCTCAAGCAGGGGTTTTGAGCACTGAACTGTCACTCTGCCTCATTCAGTTTCTCTTTGCCACTGGTTCTGTGCACTGTTGGCTGCAGATTTGATGGAGGAGGGAGGGGCTTGTAGGCTTTCTGTGGCCTCTTTGATCTGTATTATGCATAGCCAAACTGTTTCCCATCACTGGGCTGTGTCTGTCTGCCCCATTCAATTTCTCTTTGCTGGTGGTACTGCTGATTTAATAGAGTGAGGGAGAGAGTGTAGGCTTTTTTGGCTTCTCTGATCTGTAATGCCTTCAGGAAAAATGGTCTCCATGCCAGAAAAATCTCCATGCCATAGATTCTCCTGATTTGCTAGGCTCACTTTAGATCTCCACATTTATGTCTGCTGGATTCCTGTGCTGGTTTCAGCCTGGAATTCATGGTTTAAGAACATGGTCTGAGTTCATGCCGGTCTGAGTTTACTTTTATGTAATAAAATTTGTCTGTGCTCCCTGTGTGAGTTTGGGAGACTCTGCCATTCATATACCAGTTTATTGTTCTAAATAGCCTCTGAGTTCACTCAGGAAAAGCTACTGCTCTGATCCTGGGGTTCCTCATGCCAAGGTATACCAGCACTTATAGATCTTTTTAGACCTTGTATTTTTTCTCCACTCTCCTGTTCTTTAGCCTTGTTGATTCAGTTCTTTAGCCTTGTTGTATGTACCACAATGTTTCCAGTGTTCAAGATTTTCTGTCTGATATTATCAGTAAAGTGTTTTTTTTTCTTTCACCCACCTCCAAGGAGAAGTGGTTTTCTTGCTGTTTGAGTCCTAAATCATGAGAACCACTATTTTGTGCTAACCTGCCATCTTTTCTCTCTCATATCTAACATTTTATGTCAACACATTTTATTTAGCTTTGCTTATATTCATTTTAATCCCCAAGTTATAAATATATAAAAATTACACTATTTACTGAAAAAAAATTTGACTTCTTAGTAGATAACCAAATGCTGTGCTCTTAAATCTTTTTTTTTTTTTTTTTTGGTACTGGAGATTGAACTCAGGGGTATTCTACCACTGAGCCACATCCCCAGCCCTATTTTGTGTTTTATGTAGAGACAGGGTCTCACTGAGTTGCTTTGTGTCTCACTGTTGCTGAATGCTGAGGCTGGCTTTGAACTCGCAATTCTCCTGTTAGCCTCCCAAAGTGCTAGGATTACAAGCATGTGCCACCCCACCCAACTGTACTCCTAAATTCTTTTAGAGGTGTAGTTGAATGATATTGAGTTGTGAATACAGGAAATGAAGATATCTTTTGGATGAAAATAGTGTAATTTTTAAATATTTTAGACTATGAGGTCTCTCAAATGAAGAGTTCATTGATCTGCACTAGTCAAAATTGAAGAACCAGCCCCAGGACAAATTCTGTAAACCACTAGCATTAGGGCCAGTTGGAAAAATGATCACTGTACCTAAGGAAATATTTGTTACAGTAAAGCCTTGGGGAGATGGACATGACCAGTGCAGCATCAACAAAGAATTCTCTAGTAGGGGCAACAAGAGATAGAGAAAAACAGAGAGAAAGAAGAAACACAGATATTTTCAGGGAAAGCTGAGGCCAGGTGGGACACTGCACTATGATGGAGGTACAGTAACCCAGAACTAGCTCCACAAGTTTATTATCCAGGGTCTCATGGAGAGTTAAACTATAGGAGCACTCTAAATTATTCAAGGCTTATAGGTTGTCAGAGGTTTCTTTGTGCCCTAAAAAGTTACAGAGCTAGAAGCTTTTTTTCAGCTATCCTACTGTTGCAGTGCTAAGAACATACCGTGATTATTCTGCTATACCCAGGACAACTAATTGTCCTGGGACATCTGATTATTATTAGTACTAGAGCCCAGAGACAGAGACAAAGCTAGTAATATCCTCACCTTTGGCAAAGAACATTTCCTGGGCTTGGCTTTTTGCTCTCACTGCAGGATCAACAGAGGAGGAGGGCAGTTGGTTCATTCATTCTCTACAGGAGTTGAAATAGAAATCACATCAAACTTACACTGACTATGGATAAACAGGCAGAACAACACAAGCAGTTGAAGTCCTAGGACAAGAAGTGTGTCCTTAAAGAGTGATCTTGGCTACTTCTTTGTTGGTGTATTAGAAAAGCAAAAGGCAGAATACATTTGCAGCTGGCCTGGTGCCCTCGAGGTTAGCATTCAGACGACCATTGACCTGAAATTCTCCTGTATCCTCCAGGATTGAAACTTCCATGATAAGCTCAATAGCAGGCAGGAGAGGAAGAGCCCGACAGAGGCTGCCCCACCACCGGTGGATCATTTTGCAGTGAAGCCTGGATGAGCATCCTCCCTAGATGGCGCTCATCCCCGCAAGCTCACCTGAATCAGGACACCTGTGGGACCCCACTGCAGCCTCCAGGACGTTCCTGTAGTTGCATGCCCTGAGAAGATTGACCATCCATGGGAGGACTCACCATCCTGACTGAGAGAGGTAGGAGTATTAACAGTCTGTTCCAGAGCAGAATGTGGGAGCTGCTTCCTATAGGGCTGCCAGAGCCGTGTGGCAGGAGTCACACGGATCAAGTTTGGAGCCGAGGAGTTGGAGCTCTGATGGCCGCTCCACTTTCTGCCTACACTTCTGCTAGAGCTGCCTTCCTGCGAGAATTAAGAGGGAGCGGACTGGTGCACCAAAACCTGAGAAGTAAATTTTTGGCAGCCACCTGGCTCAGGTTCCGCAGCGGTGTGCCCCAAAGCCATTAGCTCTGGTGAGCGTCTCTTAGGGATGCACAGGTACGGTTCCATAGGAGGAAAGACAGCCTTAAGAGACCCTCTTACTCGGTCATGCATAACTACAAATGGTAATTATGAGTTCCGTCAGGGAATGCCATGGAAGGCAAATCCTAGCAGCGAACTGAACTCCTAGTTGATGAAGGCGACGATTTAGGAGTCCCAGTACCTACAACGTGGCGACAGCGGCTCCCAGATATCAAGGCAGAGGGAGTAATTCCTGAGGAAAGAGATATCTAAGGGACTGTCTGCGAAAATCCCCGGGGCCAGGAATCAGACATTGCTCCGAGCCCTCTGGAAACTTATCGTTCGCGCCCAGAGTGATGCCTCGTGGGACCAACGCCTTTTGTCCGCGTTGACTCCCACTGGAACACAGCTTGGCTGCTCCAGCTGTTGCGTGCGGGTCGTTGGGGCCAGAGATAAGTACTTACTCTGCAGGCTAGATACGCAGGATGCCTGATGGATCAGCATCTGGTGCCCTGAATTCTTCACTGCGGAAAGACCACCATCTGCTGCAGCGGCTGTGGGTGGCGCTACAGTTGCTTCAGCTTGTCTCTGCGTCTGGACCAGGGCAGCTTCTACACCACCGCCATCAGGGCGCTGGTGAGCCTGGCCAGGCAGACAAATCACCCAATCCTTATAGTTCCTATCTATATGCTGTTCCTCCTGGTTTGTCACCTTTTCAGTTCCTTGTGGCCGCCTTTGATGCAGGCGTCTTAGGCCTGAAGCAGGGACCCCAGCAAAGCCGAGCCCCGAGAAGGAAATCATCCCCAGGGTTCCTAGAAGCATTTGTCGCGGAGTCGTGGTCCCGCCAGTCCATCAAAGGTCCAGAGCCTAGCGGCCCCTAACAGCATCAAAGATAAACTCTTGCTTGCCGGACAGAACTGTGAAAAACCTACAGGTCAACATGTTCATAAATGCTACGTATTGAACTGTCTGCAGGCCACCCAAATTGTGGCATATCAATGACAATATCTACATTCCTCGTCCGTGAGATATACAGTGCAACAAGACTCCGTGCCTATGATGGAGATGACACTTTTCAAGGACAGCCAGCAACCTGGCTACAGGTAGATTCAGTCCTCTCTGTCCCCTCACTAGAAGCCAACAGTTGTAACCGGCTATAACTAGTTACCTACTGGATTCTTTTAGGAAACTGTGGAAAACCGGTATAAATTCTTGAGGTGTAAGTCTGTTCAAGTTGGTCGTGTTTATTACATAACTTTTGGGGATAGGAGTCGTTCCTTTACCCCCAAATTGTGGGAAAACATTTCCAAGTGACATTTCTGCATCTTTGATTCATGATGGCAAAACATTTGCTGGAGTTGCTGCCTGCAGTGTTGATGTGACAAATACTTGAACTCTCAAGTGTTGTTAAGGTGTGGTGGTCAGAATTTTATGAACTGGTTCATGAAGTCATTTTTATGTCATCAACATTATTATTTTTACAATCATTATTATTTCTTTGTTTTAAACTACAAGAACAGAATATTTGTCTTTTTGCTTTTTTACCTGGGTTATTTGTTTAAGTAGCTACTTAAAGGGAAGATGTAAATAACACAACTATTATAAAAAAATCTTATGAGCTCTTTCAGATTAGCACAGATTTTAGTATCCATAGCCACATCTTAATTTCATTTTAAAATGATATCTATAGTGTCCATTTTTCTGCTGTTCCCTTCTCTCTACTGATCTTTCCGCTATTTACTTTAAGCTTATTATTATTATTATTATTAATTATTATTATTATATTAGTTACTGTCTTGGGCATATACACCATGGTGAGATTCACTGTATTGTATTTATGTAGGTATAGGAAATTTCTTCCCCTATCCTGTCCCTTCTTCCTCTCCTTTAATCCCATTCATCTAGTCTACTGACTTTTGGGATCTATTTCTTTGTATCTTGTACTTCACCCTTTGTACTTTGTACTTGACCCCTACTGTTGTATCCACCCCCTGACCTTATTTTGGACTGGGTTCTGCATCTCAGAGAAAATGCTAGATCTTTGCTTTTCTGAGAGTGGCTTATTTCACTTCACATGATAGTCTTCAATTCCATCCATTTATCAGAAAATGCCATAATTTCATCATTCTTTTTGTCTGTGTATATGTATCACATTTTCTTTATCCATTCATCTGCTGAAGGGTAACTGAGTTCCATAGTTTTGTGGTTGTGAATTGTGTTGCTATAAACATTTGTGGCTGTATCCTTAGTGTAGGTTGATTTAGTTTGTTTGCATACATACCAAGGAGTGGGATAAATAGGTCATGTGGTTGTTTCATTCTTAGTATTTTGAGGAATTACTATACTGCTTTCCAGACTGGTTGTACTAGTTTGCGATCCCACCAGCAGTGTATAAGTGTACATTTCCCCTCAACCTTACTAATACTTAGTATTATTTGTACTCTTGACAACTGCCATTCTGATAGAGTGAGATGAAATCTCAATGTCATTTTGATTTGCATTTCCTTAATTCCAAGACATATTGAATTATTTTTATATGTTTGTTAACTATTTGTATTTCCTTTAATGAGAAGTGTTTTTTTAGTTTTTACCCATTTATTAATATGGATGTTTGTTTGCTGTTTTATTTGTTTATTTATTTACTTACTTATTTATTCGTGTTAAGTTTTTTGAGCTCTTTGTATATCCTGGATATTAATGCCTGGTCAGAGGAGCAGGTGGCAAAGATCTTCTCCCATTCTCCGTTCATGCTCTTCTTTCTTTGTGCAGAAACTGAATTTGATACCATCCTTCTTGTCTATTTTTGGTTTTATTTCTTGTGCTTTCCAAATCTTGTTAAAATTTGGTCAGCTGTGCCAACATGTTGGAATGTTGGGCCAACACTTTCTTCTGGAAGTTCCAGTTTCTGGTCTAAATCCTAGGTTTTTGGTCTACTATGATATGAGTTTTTTACAGGGTGAGAGATATTTTCCACTACAATTTGGATGAAAATGTATATGTTCTCCAACATGGTTTTGGAACTTTTTCCTAGCATCATTTAACCATATTTAGGAGGGTTTGTCTCTGTGTATTCTATTCTATGCCATTGGTCTTCTTGTCTGTTTTGGTGCAAGCACCATGCTGTTATGGTTATGTAGCTCTATAGCACAATTTGAAGTCTGGTATTGTAATGCCTCTAGCATTACACTTTTTGCTTAGGATTGCTTGGTTATTCTAGGTCTTTTGTTTTTCTACAATTGTAATTTACACAATTGTAATTTGTAATTAAATTACATTACTGTAATGTGTGATCTTTTACACACATATCTATAGCTGTTATCTTTTTATTAATTTATTTTTGTTAGATCAGTTTAGTTATATGTAGTAGTTGTGTTCAATTCAACAAATTTTTACAGTAATGAAGTTTGATTTCAGTTCATTTCATGTCTTTCCATACCTTCTTTCTTTTCCTCACTTCTTCTTTATCTACTCTAGTGATCACTCTTTTACTTATCTATTTATTTATTTTTTATTGTTTTTTTCTACTTAATATCAATGTGAAATTCCTTATGGTATATTTACATGTCATGATTTTTAAAAATTCATTCTGCATTTCTTCCTCTCTGCTATCTGTTCTCTCTCCCTCTCAGTATTCTTCTACTCTATTGGTATTTCTTATATGTTCACCCTGTCTGGTCCTCCCTTCTTTTTTTCTTTTAATTTTCCCTAGCTTCCATGTATGAAAGAAAGCATTCTACTCTTGATTTTCTGAGACTGGTTTATTTCATTTAACATAATGTTCTCCATTTCTATCCATTTACCAGCAAATGTCATAATAGCATTCTTTTTTATAGCTGAGTAAAACTGTAGTGTGTATAAATACCACATTTTCTTTATCCATGATCTATTGACAGGCATGTGTGTTGATTGCATAATCTGATTATTATGAATTATGCTGCTATAAACATTGAGGTGGTTGTATCTTTATAATATGGTAATTTTAGTTCTTTTAAATAAATACTAAGGAATGAGATAACTGGCTGATATAGTAGTTCTATTCCTAGTGCAGACTTCAGCTCTAGAAGTTTTCTGGTGGCATTTTGGGAGTTTTCTAAATATAAATGATGTTGTCAGCAAACAGTTTTACTTCTTTTTTTATTTGTATCCTTTATTGTCCTTCTCTTGTATGATTATTGGCTAGTATTTCAAAAACTATATTAAATAAAAAGTGAGAATAGATTTTCTAGTCTTCTTGATTTTTAGCAGAGATCCTTTCAGTTGCTCTCCTTTCAGAAAGATGTTGGTTTTGGGCTTGTCATAGTCTTTACAATGTGATGTATGTTTCTTCTATTCCTAGCTTTTCTTGCACTTTTAACATGAATGGGTACTGCATTTCATCAAGGGTCTTTTCTGCATCTATTGAGTTGATCATGTGATTCTTCTCTTAATTTTATTTAAGTGGTGAATTACATTTATTGATTTGTGCATGTTGTACCAACCTTGCATCCCTGGGATGAAACCCACTTGATTATGGTGTATTTTCTTCTTTTGAATGAGATCTTTCCTCATACTTGAAATTCCTTTTTTCTCTAGTTTTCACATATGATAGAAAACATGACTCTTGACTTACATTATTCTCTTATAATAATACTTGACAATATTTTGTAGTTCGATTTCAGGCATTGTTAGAATATAATTATATCAGGATGTCAAAATTTTTCTTATCTCTTATATCTTTTTTTTTTTTAACACAGAGATCTTTACTTTTATAGTGGACCTAACAACTATGTGTTTATCTTGGTTTTAGCTTACACTTTCCAGTTTGTTTCTCTAATTTCTTTTCACTCTATCATGGTGCTTTTATGTTTTTACTTATGGAAAAATAAAACATTTTAAATATAAGTACATATCCAGTCTTACTTCTTGCATTATTTTCTACTTTTCAACACATAAATGTAGTTACTACTTTCATTCTGGGGTGTTTTCAGTTTTCATACTAAATGTATTAACAGTGTATCCACTATGAAAAAGATGCAAGTGTTCTTACCTTGTCTATATATTGTTACCGGCCATTTTTACATTTTTAATATTTCTACTTTAGTCTTTAACATCTCTTTTGGTTTTAGAAACTTCTTCTAGTTATTCTTGTAGGGCAGATCTGGTGTTAATAAATTCTCTCAGCTTTGTTTTGTCTGGAAAATTTTTCATCTCTCCTTTTCTAAAGAATAGCTTTCCTGGGTTCAGTATTCTTGGTTGGTAGTTGATAGTGCTTTTTGTTTTGTTTTGTTTCCCCTAGAAGTGTGAAAATTTCATGACATTCTCTTTCTAATGTGTAGTATTTCTGCTGAGAAGTCTGCTATCAGCACTTGTACATTATTTGTTTTTTGTTTTTCTCTGAAGGCCATGAGAATCTCTTAAT
Organism: Xerus rutilus; assembly: GCA_028644305.1. Lineage (NCBI taxonomy): Eukaryota > Metazoa > Chordata > Mammalia > Rodentia > Sciuridae > Xerus > Xerus rutilus. The sequence continues at coordinate 1,671,009 of JAQQSJ010000020.1, forward strand.
CTTTAAATTTGGAGAGATTGACCGTTGGATGTCTTGGGTTGTACTGGGTCTCTTGATCTTCCTGTTTCTAGACATTATTTTACTTCTCTAGGATTTCTGTTTTTATCTCTTTCTGCTTTTAGCTTTATATTTTTATCTCCTCTGGCATTCTCAGTTCCATCTTGAACTCTGATAATTTAAATATTTCAATGAGGTATAAAATGTCTTATAAGCTTTTTTCATTCTTCTTTCTTTCCCTTTTTTAATCTTCTCTAACTGTATTTTCAAGTAGCCAACCTTCAAGTCAGTATCTCTTTCTTCTATTTGATATATTCTGTTACTGATGCCTCCTATCATGTTATAAATTTCATTTAGTGTACTTTAAACTGAATAATTTGTTTTTTAACTGATTGCTCACTCTTTGCTAAATTTCTCAGAGTATTGAGTTATACCTCAATGTTTTCTTGAAGCTTACTCAATTTCCTTAAAACAACTATTTTTGAATTCTCCGTCTAAGAGTTTATTGTGTTGTGGCACACTTGAAATAAATCAAGTGCATAGAACTTTATTCGCTAATGGGTCAAAAGGGAAGCAAGTATATCGCCTCTGCAACCTTCAGCCTTCAATAATTTGTAGAAGGTAGGGTACATTTTTATAGCCAAAATCTGCAAGCTACCAGTATGTCAAAACTATAGCAATGTAGGAAGTGGGTCAGAATGACCCAAGTCAGTGTATTTTGCACAATAGTACATTGCACAAAAATAAAAGAAACATTTTTCAGCTGCTATGTGTTGTCAAACAGGGTGTACTAAGCAAGATGTGGGTTATAGAGGTGGATTTTTCTTATGAGAGAAGCATTTATTATATGAAATGAAGTTTCAGGGCAAAATGGAGTTTGCTGGTGAAGGCACATATATCCTGGCCCAAAACAACTGACATCAACTGTTCATTAGTTGAGGTCATGCTTCCTTGGAATTTTTTGACCTTTGTTGGCATATGCCATCTGCACATTGAAGAACTGAGTACTCATTTTAGTCTTCATAATTTGGATTTGTTTTTTCTTGTCCTTCCAAGAAATTCCAAGCTAGTTTCTTATTTTCTCTGAACCTGTGGACATTTCAACTATTGCATGGCTAGAGTACAGGTTTGCCACAAGACTGTGGTTAGTGCGGTGTCACTATTTCAGCAGTAGAGGGCAACCTGAACCCAAGTTTGTCCCAAATCCACATTTAATGTTCTATACAGAATAAACTGAACAGAATGGATTGAACAAATAATTCTCCAAAAAGCATGAATGACCAACATTATACATTTTTTGCAACATCTTTAAGCATCTGGGAAATGCAACTCAAAACTTCATTGAGATTCTATCTCAATGAAGAATGGCAATTATCAATAATAAAAATAGGAATAAATGCTGATGAACCCACTGTGGGGGAATGTGAATTAGTTCATCCACTATGGAAATCAGTATGGCGGTTCTTCACAAAACTAAAAAGAGAAGTATCATATGATCCAGCTTCAACACTCCTTGGTATGTATCTGAAGGAAATGACGTCATGATATTCATGTTTATTATGACAGTATTCCCAGTGGAATAAAATGGAAGTAATGGAATAAAAACTAAGTGCCCATCAATTGATAAACAGATAAAGAAAATGTGGTATATGAACACAATGGAGTTATTCTTTAGTCATAAAAAAAGAACAAAATCATTCCATTTGCCGGAAAATGAATAGAACCGGAGGTTATCATGTTAACCAAAGTAGGTCACACTCAGTCTCATATGTGGACTCCAGCAGAAGAACAATGACATGAAATTAGAAGGAATACTGTAGGAAAAGAGGAAGGTGGTCAAGGGAAGAAGGAGGTAGAAATGATCAAAATGTTATGTGCTTATATGAAAATGCCAGTGAAACCAATAGTTCTGTATAATTCATATGAACTAATAAAGACAGAGTAAACTGAATAAATATCTAAATATGGCATCTGTCCCCATATGTCTCTTCCTAGGGCCCAAATAGGTACATAATTGACAGCCTCTGTCAGGATCCATAGTATTCTGCCCTGCTTTGGGCTTCACTGTGAAGGGAACAGCCATGCACTCCTGTGAAATGACTGGGTATTTACTTCCCTGTTACCCTCAAGTGGACAACTATCTCTTTCTATGCTGTACTGCCTAAGTTTAGGGAAGGAACAAGATGGGTAGTCACATGATCACCAACACTGAAATACTGATTATTCCTGGAGCCTATGCCAAGAACAAGGCTACATTGGAGATAAGACCAAGGCCTATGCTAGCTACTATGGGTTGCCTTCTCATGAAATGGACTCATAGCCTGACACCCCTACAAGAAGCCATAGGTAAAATTTCCTAAGATATAAGTTTGATTGATAAGAATTGTGGATCTCCTCTGGAATCGGGGTGGGTCCAGAGGCTCTGTCTGTAGGAATGTTTCTACCCAGGGTTAGGATTTTAAAAATTCTCATTGAATTCCAAGACACACTTCTGACTCATTTTCCTCCCTTACACCCCAGCAGGTAGACTTGCTCTTCTCTCTCTGCCTAAGGTTACAGGGTTGCTAGTAACCCTATCATTGGCCAGGCTGAATTTAAGCTAGGTAACCTCTATATATCACAGACATAGGAAATTTCAGCACCTCAGGAGTGACCATGGGGCCTGCATGTCACTGTTAGTGGTGCAAGCTCTAACACACATCCAATCCATGAAGGCAGAGGTCACTTCCTGGTGCTAAAGCAGATTAGAAGCTCCACTTACAGGCAATGACTGGAACAAATGTCCTTCTGAGGTTGAAACAGGGGTGGTGGATATAGTCCCTTGGCTGACAAAGTTGACATTGAGTCATACCTTGGCATTATAGCTGCAGAGCCCTGCAAAGTAGTCTCAGGTGTGTGTGCCTAATGCAGGCATAACTGGCACTGATGAAGGCTAAATTATAAGTTCATTCCCCCAGGACACAGGTTTCTGCCTCATGCTAGATAAGTTCTAGAAATTCTAGGTATGAACTCTGGCCTAGGGATAGGGGCCTTTGTGCTCTACTTGGTGCTATGCATCACCATGGTAACCAAGTACTAAGCTCTAGAGGCAGTGTTGTGCTCACTTCTCTGTCCTATTCCTCAGAAGTTGAAGTCACATACTTTGCTTATCTATCCAAGGATGGGAGTAGAGTAAAACAAATGAGAGTAAAGGAATTCAGCTATGTAAGAAGGGTCCAGAGGTTCAGTATGCAAGTACTAGGCTTCAGGCCAGAGGTCATGGGATCCTGTTGTCACCATGGTGAACCTGCAATTTTGTTTTAAGTTTAAAGTATAAACTTTCTCACAGTTCCAGAAACTGGGAAGTCCCAGGCCAGCATGCTAGCAGATTTTGAGTTTGGCAAGGACCAGACTTCTGGTTAACGTATGGAAAATCTATCTGTTAAAATTTAACATGTTAAAAGATGGAAGGCAGCTCTTTGGGGCTTCCTTTATAAAGTCATAAATCCATTCTTGGGTATTGAGTCCTTAAAATTAGATTTCAGCCTATGAATTTGAGAGAGACACAAAGATTCAAACCATAGTTTTCCTTCTAAAATCTGGAACAGAACAAATTTCTGCCCTTATTATTTCAAACAACATAATACTGGAGAATCTAGCTATAGAAGGAAGGAAAAATATCTCTTTGAAAATGCCATATTATTTACACATTGACAATACTAAGGTAGGAAATACTAAGGTAGCAACAAAGTGTTTTAGAATCAAAGAAGTAAGCAAAGTTGCATGGCACAAGATTAGTAGGCAAAAATGAACTGTCTATATGTTTGTAATAAAAAAATCGGTAAGGAGTCTTTAAAAATCTATCCATAGTAACATAAGTAATAAAATAAATAAATGATCTAAAATAAATTAATGAAGTAAAGTCTATGCACACATAAACTATAAAATTTTTTTGAAAAACTTAAATAAAAAGATATCCCTGTTCAAGGATTGGAATACTAATTGTGTCTAATGAGAATACTCCCTAAATTTATCCATAACTTCAACATATTCCTTACCTAAATCTCAGCTCACAAATTTGGAGAGGTAGAAAGCCAACAAAAATGCTGATGAAGACAAGCGCCAAAACCATCTTGACAAATGAAAATAAGAGCAGGAAATTTTTCCATACCGATCTATAGTCATCAAAATATTATAGTATCATAGAATAATGAATTAGAATTGAGAGTTCAGAAATAAATACATAAACCCATATATGAATGAATCAATTGATTTTCATCAAATGTGCTGAGAACGGTTGAGACAGGAAATTGAACACTGATATAACTGGGTAACCACATGCATGAATGTAGAGTTGAATTATAACTTCACAATACATATACAAATTAACTCAAATGTATGAAAGGCTTTAGTGTAAGTACTAAACCTATAAGATTCCTTTTCTTTATATATTGTGGATATTAATCTTCTATTGGAAGAGTAGCTGAAGGATACAGACAATAGGCCCCAGCAACTTTCCTTACTGTTCTTATATTTGGTCTCCTGCCCCACCCTAAATGAACCTGCTACCAAAACTCCTCCTATGACCCAGTCCTGATAAACCCTATAAAACTCAACCCTTGATCTGGCCCACTGCCATTTTCTCCAGGAAAATGTGCCCTTCTGGCACTAAATAAAGCATTGTTGCTCTGTTGAGGGCAGCCTTCATTTTCTTTTCTTTTTTGTATTCTCTTTCATGTGCTTTCAGAAGCTGGCAAAGACTGTCTCCAATTCTGTAGGATCTCTCTTCACATTCTTGATTCTTTTGCTGTGCAGCATCTTTAAAAACTGATGTCATTCTACTTACCAGTTCTCGGTTTTATTTACTCAACATTAAGAGTTCTATTGAGGAAGTCATTACCTGTATGTTGGAGTGTTGCCACCATGTTTTCTTCTAGCAGTTGCAGTTTCTGTACTGTGTAAGTCTTTGATGCACTTTGAGTTTGATTTTTGTGCAGATGACACATAGCCATCTAGCTTCATTCTTCTGCATACGGCTCTCCATTTTTTCCAACTTTATTTGTTAAATTAGGGAGTTATTTCTCTAATTTGTTTTGGTACCTTTGTCAGGGATCAGATGACTGTATCTGCATGGATTGTCTCTGTGTCTTCTGTTCAGTTCTATGGGTCTTCATGATTTTCTCTGAAAGTGCGAGCTGCTTTTGTTATTCTGTAGTATGATTTGAAATCTAGTATTTTGGTGCCTTATTCCTTTTGCTCTGAATTGCTTTGGTTATTCTGCTTGTTTGTTTTTTGATATGATTCTTGAGGACTAGTGCTGTGCAGAATGTCATTGGTATTGGCATCTTGAAGAGAACTGTATTAAACCTGTCAAGTTTTTATGATATGGTCATTTTAACAGCATTAATTATCCCTATACTTGAACATGGTAGGTCTTGTTGTTTCTTCTAGTTCTTTGTTCACTGTTTTAAAATTTTTATTGTAGAGGTCTTTCACCTCTTGCATTATATTTACTCCTAGGTATTCTGTTGTATTTATTTGTTTACTGAAAATATGGTGAATAGAATTGTTTTCTTGATTTTTTAATCTCACTTGTTATTGGTGTGTAGAAAGGTTATTGATTTTTTATTTTTACGTTAATTTTTTGTTGTGATACTTGCTGAATTTACCACCCCAAATAAAACAAAAATACAAATAGATTACCCAATTGACAAATGGCAAGTGAACTAAACTGCCATTTGTCCAAACAAGAAATTCAAAAAGGCCAACAAATACGTAAGAAATGTTCAAAACTTTTAACTATCAGGGTAATGCAAATCAAAACTCCACTGAACTTCCATCTTACTCCCACTTCAGTAACAAACATCATTTTTACCCATGCAAGGAGGGGTAAAAAAGAACACTTGTACTGTTGGTGAAATTGTAATAGTACAACCACTATGGAGGTTCCCCAAATACTAGAAATGGAAACATCATATGACTCAGCTATACCATTATTTAGTGTTTTCCCAAAAGCATATAACTCAGTATACACTACAATGATATACACATCCACATGTTGATAGCAACAAAATTTACAATCGCTAACCTACAGAAATAGTCTAACAGTTGTGAGGATTAAAAATATGTGGTAGACAAATACAACAGAGTTTTACTTTGTCATAAATAAAAACAAAACTATGTCATTTGCAGATAAATAGATGCAACTGAAGAGCATCATAAGCAAAATGGGTCTGATTCAAAAAGCCAAAGATTGTATGTTCTCCATATGTAAAACTGAGAGAAAAAAAAATTTAAAGGAGGACATCATGAAAAAAAGTAGGAATACCAATAGAATTGAAGAATGGAAGAAGAGGAACGCCTCAGAGGTACTAGAAGATGAAATTGATCAAATTACATTATTTGTATGTATGAATATGTCACAATGAATCCCACTATTACCTATAATCATATCAACAGAAACAAGAATCCTAGAAGAAACTATGGGAATAAATATTTGTGATGTTAAGATAGAAAAATTTGTTTTAAATATATCACTGAAATAACAATTGACAAAAGAAAAATAAGCTAAATATTATCAAAATAAAAAATATGGAATTTCAAAGGTCTCATTAAGAAGGGAAAACAACATGCTGCATTGGAGTACACTTTTTTTTCCCAAATCATATATATGATAAGAGAATTATTTAAGAATATTTTAAAAAACACTCGGGACTAGATAACAATCAAATCAAGAATAGGCAAAGTACCTCAATAGACATTTCTCCAAGGAAGATAAACAGAGGGCCAATGAGCACATGAGAAGATGTGCAATATCATTAGTAATTCAGAAATGCAAATTAAAACCCACAATGAGATAACATGTATAACTATAATGGCCATAAATGACAGATGACAATGTTAATGAAACTGTGAAGAAACTGGAACTACCATTCACTCTTAAGATTTAAGTTACCCTGAAGAAATATGTGGTAGTTTCTCAAAAGTTTATCTGTATGACCCAGCTGTTCTACTCAGAGTTTGTAAAAACAAAAATATTGCAAACATGCATATATGAACATAAAAATCTGAATTCAAATACTAACAGGAGAAATCTTCCCAATAGGTAAAAGTAGAAACAACCAGCATATCCAGCAACTGGTTTATAACTAAGCAAAATTGACATATCTATATAATGAAATGTTATTTTAAAAAAATAAATAAAATTCTGATTTGTATACCTCAATTGTAAACCTAAAAATGATTAAAGGTGAATTCTATTATATGCATCTTTTCACAAGAATAACCAAAAAAAAAAATAAGTTTTTATAAGTGCAACATGGTACAATCTGAAGTGCTCTGCTAAAGAAAAGAAGACAGAAAAGAAAAGGAGCCAGGTACATATTGTATGATTCCATTTTAAGATAATATCTTAAATATTCAATTCCATAGTGACAGAGAAGTAGATTGGTGATTCAGGGTTGGATCTGTTAACCACGGCAGATTCTGTTATTGTTTTATTTATTTATTTGTTTTTGCAGGGGATGTTGGTTACAACAAATTAAAACCCATAATTTGTTTCATAAAATACATAAAAATGCATAAAATACAGAAAAAATACATAAAACTGGTAATATAAAAAGAGAAAGCTGAGAAATACAACCTTTAAAACAGGATTTATGTCTCATATGGTGGTACACACCTATAAAACCAGCAACTCTGAGAAAAGAGGATGGCAAGTTCAAGACCAGTCTCAGTAACTTAGCAAGACCCTGCCTCAAAATAATAAGAAGGACTGAGGATGTGACTCAGTGGTTATGTGTTTATAGGTTCAATAATCTCCAGTACCAAGAAGAATGAAAAGCAGAGAAGTGTAAAAAGAAATAATATTAAAATCAAATCAGCAAACCTTAAAGCAAAAATTTTCCCTATGTTATCTTCAAAATGGGACCCAGAAGTTCACTTTTAAAATTATTTTAAAAGAAACAGATTCTTCCTAAATTTTTCACATTGTTCAGAACTTTGGAAGATAGGAAAACTATACAAAGTGTATTTTAGAATAAAATAGCTTTGAATGTGTGGCTGAGGCCCTGAGTTCCATCTTCAGCACAGCAAGAGGAGAAAAAAAGGAAGGTATAAAACTGATTCTAATAAAATTAGCAAACAACCGTGCAGTTTACCTACCAAAATTGATTTAAAATATTGTAAATAAAATTACTCGCAGCTTGTTTGAAAATAAAACTAATTTATTGGAGTTAGTCTAAAACAAACAGAACATGGCTCACTATGATTGTTTACATTAAAAATACAATGAAGAAAAAACAAGAATCACGGTGTAGTTTAAAAAGAAATGTTGCTTCATTTACCAGTCTCATCAACCAGTTGGCGGTTCTCCTCTTAAATATGATATATCTGAGATAAATGAAATCAGAGAATTTATTTTATTCATCATGTGGCATTTGGTACGCTGTATTTGCTATCTTGTCACTTTCTGTTGATGAATTGTCCGCTCTTGGAGGGGGGGGGAAGGTGACCAGATTTGACGTTTTGTTTGTATTGATACACCAACTGGATTTTTGACAGTTTTAGTTGTGTGGTACTTTAAAATGATGCATTTAATAAGACTCTTACTATCAAAGTGTTTCTTTGCCTCCCCTTCATACGGCTTCTTTTTAACCCATGTCCTTCTGTATACATGTTCAATAACACATTTTATACAAGTTTTTAGCACATTTTTTTTTCTTTTAAGTACAATGATAACATACAACGTGTATACAAGGCAAGTGCAGGGTAAGTAAAAGTATATGAAAATCAACAATTATATCAGGATTTTACAACTGTAGGAACAGGTTTTCTTCACAAAGGCCAATTGTAAGAAGCAGATACACATTAAGCCTTAACAAGCTGCTGGCGAGGCCTTTCGTGAAAACATTAAGTTCCTGTATCCTGTACCCGCATAAAAATAGAAACAATATCTATACTAGCTTCTCCCCACTCAGCAAAACCGGAATTCTGTGGGAGCATTTCTCTGCTCAACCGCACTTGCTGGTCTTAGGATTCTTGTTTCTACTGCGCAGGCTGACGTGCGCAATGCTTCCATTAAAAAAGATCCGGCGATACTATTTAAAATCTTCCCTTCCATTCTGCAGGAAAACTAATTTAGTCGGTCAAACTATCAGGGTATAACTTTTTCCTTGGTAAACTCGGTCTGCATTTTCATCTTTACTTATGATGCAAGCAGGTATCAGGTTTGTAGATAACACTTTTAGAATATATCCGCGGTGTGGATAGATCCGCGGAGTGACACAACACTATCTGATGAAAAGCTGAAGGGTCAAGATGGAGGCTGCAAAACCCAGAGCCATGAGGTTTGGTAAACAGCTGCAGGAATTAAACTAACTCTGGAATTTGGAAGCAAATAAAGTTCCTCCGGACCGCAGTGTTTAGCTGGAAGTCCCATGCGTCGCTGAAAAGACTGAATTTTATTTTACGTCTTGGTATTCAGGTCGGACATGGAGCCAGCGTCTGACGATTTCCTACCGCCGCCTGAGTGCCCGGTGTTTGAGCCCAGCTGGGCAGAATTTCGAGACCCTCTTGGGTACATAGCCAAAATCAGGCCCATCGCGGAGAAATCAGGGATTTGCAAGATACGCCCACCTGCGGTAAGTCTCCGTAATATAAGTTGGAATGGGGTAACGCTTTCATTTGCCTCAGACCCTCCTTACTATTTAACAAGGCCTCAAATTTGGGAACACAAACTCCTAGTATTTTCAATCCTGCCAGCTCATTTCTTACTAGATAATCGCGGGCTTCAGGAAACTTTTCCGATCGCCAGATTTTTTGTGGTTATGAAAATTTGACTCGGAATGTTTCTGGACAGAGCCATTAGTATATTCTTCCACTTATAAGCCAGAAATATTGACCACGTTTATACTTACACGGAAGAAATTAACGTACTCGGGAGTACTTGATTTAATAACAGAAATAGCGAGTAAGACAGAAGTTTGTATTGCTACTGGCCATTTGGCCTGAGATGTTTTCTTCCTATCCCTTAAGTTGGAGTGTGTAAAAACAAAAAAAGGCACGGGGCTGCAGAGATGCCTCTTCTGTTGATTAGGTATTTGAAACCATTAGTTGAAATTGGTAGGAATTTGGCTTAATTAAAAATAGAGAATGCACACAGATGAATCAAGGATATACTAAACAACGTGATAGCTACAATAATCGCCAACTTTATGCATTACATACTGCTCTTTTCTCAAGTTTTGAGTCCTTCCACACAATTTGATTTTTTTTATTTATATGTTCATATTTCTGCTAGTATTGGTAATTACAGTTAGATGAAACTTTTTGAGAGTACTGAGGTAAAAAGAAATAATGACTTAGGTTTCAAAATAAGTTTGTTCAAGTTAGGTTCTTTTTATTCTTCTTAAGACATGTAGTTTATTCATCTTATGCGCCCCCCCCCCCCTTCTTTAATGTCGGCTTCTCTAGGTCCAGATTGTAAAGATTTTTTGGTTTGTTTTGATTTTGTTGTTGATTTTTGAGGAAACATAGGGAGGAAACATACCAAGAAGAGCATTGGATTAATAGGATTTTTTTCCTTGTTGCTTTTTTGTTGAACTTTGTTTTCAAGAAGCAGCCATTGGAGGCCTTTGAAAATACAGATGAATACCAGGAAGGTAGAAACAAATGATTATAGTTCTCATCCTCTTTCTTCTCTGTTGTGCTGTGATTATTTATTTTTGTTATTTTCATATAGGACTGGCAACCACCTTTTGCAGTAGAAGTTGACAACTTTAGATTTACTCCTCGAATCCAGAGGCTGAATGAACTGGAGGTAAGATTTGAAGTTCACTTTTATAGAGGAACCTAAGTCTAATCATGCCTAATAGTTTTATAGTAATGTAGTTAACAATCTAGGCTTTAAAATCACATGCATTTAATTTTAACTACAGCTTCATCATTTCTCAGAATATTGATCTTTCAGAAGTCTTTTTGAAAATATATTATTACTGTTGTAAGGCTGGGATATGAGGAAGACTTTAAAATTCTGGAAATAATTCATATATTCTGCCATGAATTCTGCAATAGAATGGTCTTAGAGCTATCAAAAGTAGATAAATAACTAGTTTTCACATTTCTTCTCCTGTATCAACTTTTCCAATCATTTTGAATTTTCTCAAGGCAGAAAAAGAGTCTTTAAAATACCTTGAGTAGAGTGTCCAAAGAAAAGATTACATCTTAAAGCAGTCAATAAAGTGTTCATATTCAGATTAAATATAGAAAACATTTAAATAGTTTGACGTTTTCTTTTACTGCTATAATTTTCAATAGGATCAGTATCTGAAAGCTCTATATGACTCAAAAGTAAAAAAGGAATAATTCAGAAAATGACTTTTGAAAACATTTTGACATAGAGTAGAAAAATATTTTAGTCTTTTTGATTGCTTTAATCTGTAGACTATAGTTGGATATCTGAAGGAAGACATTAAAAAGACCCTAAAAAGTTTTAATAAGCCATCTTTAAGCGCAAGCATAATCCTTTAAATGTAAATTTGAAGACTTTCATTTGATGTATCACTTTATTTCCTTTTGAAGAGCCAGCTTATTTGAGCTTTTTGTGGATATTCATGGGAAAGTAGGTAGTAAAGCCTGGATTATAGTACATTAGTAGAGAACTATAGGTACTATAAGGATACTAATTCTTCATTCACTTCACACTGGAACAAAGTCAAATCAAGCCAACTTCATAAGGCCTTTTCCTCCTCAGGCTCAGACAAGAGTAAAACTGAACTATTTGGATCAGATTGCAAAGTTCTGGGAAATCCAAGGCTCTTCATTAAAGATTCCCAATGTGGAGCGGAAGATTTTGGACCTTTACAGTCTTAGTAAGGTAAGAATAGCTGATATGCAAAAAGACCTTTCACAGAGAGTGCCTGGTAGTAGAAAATTGTATCTGCGGTAGGAAAGGAAAGAATAGAGAACCTGATAATAATTTCTAATATATTTGGTCTTAAAATGGTTGGCATTGGGGGGTTTGCACTTTCCCCAAATTTCAAGCTTTAGTGCTCTTTCTTTTCTTTTTTTTTTTAGGTCTTTACAATGTGGTCACAATTTATTCACATCCCTTTTTATCCTTTCAGATTGTGATGGAGGAGGGTGGCTATGAAGCCATATGCAAAGACCGTCGGTGGGCCCGAGTTGCCCAGCGTCTTAATTACCCACCAGGAAAAAATATTGGTTCTTTACTACGATCTCACTATGAACGTATCATTTACCCCTATGAAATGTTTCAGTCTGGAGCCAACCTTGTGGTGAGGACCGTTAGATGGTTGGGGGCCTAATATGACTTGATTCTTTTTATTGTTATCTTCCCTTTTCTGGTCTGTGCTTTTCTCCTACATTGTGATATTCTAAGTGTGTAGATTGAGTCAGGAGGTCCAGGTAACCTGTTTGTATAAAGAAATCTCATATCTGCTGTGTTAGTGAGATGAGCAATAGAAGGCACTTACTACTATATCTCAGCAGGTGCATAAAACTTAGGTTCAGATCTCTATAGTCCAGAGACCATGTTTCTTTAATTCTGTTTTTCAGTTTGCTCATAAGGTGCAGGGTGATTAACAGGATATGTGCTATATTTAAAGAACATGAGGAGTAGATTTATTTGAATTATAATTTTTTTGCTTCAGAGGTCTGGCTAATTGTGAAAGTGACTCAATTCTTGACCCAATCCTTTTTTTTTTGTCCAGCAGTGTAATACACACCCATTTGACAGTGAGGAAAAAGACAAGGAATACAAACCCCACAGCATCCCCCTTAGACAGTCTGTCCAGCCTTCAAAGTTCAGCAGCTACAGTCGACGGGCAAAAAGACTACAACCTGAAGTGAGTGTCTGTTTTCTGCTTTATAAGTAGACAAAAGTTTATCAGAAACTTGCTCTTGGTAAAAATTCATTTTTGTATTCTTTTTTTTCTCCTGTTTTTAACATAAAACTGGTCAATATGAAGTTGGTTGGAAGTGAATTTCAGTTATTTTGTTTATGATTATTGTTTACAGTTATTTTTGTGTTTGCAGTTTTACTATTTCACATTTTAAAAGCAAACATAAGCTTTTAATACACTTCTTTTGATTTTTTTGAAATAGGATGACTTTTATAAACTACATTGTACCATTTGTTTTTTTAACTGTTTTATGATATTTTATATGATGGTTAGTAAAATGTTGCTGCAAGGAAAGACACAGGATGTGTAAATAGTTACAAGTAAATAGTTTTTATATTGACAGGTCCTCAAAAATGAGTCACTGTATACCACACAGGGTTACTGGGAAAAAGCAATCTTGTCAGGAGATGTTATTCAGTAAACAGATGAGGATTAAGTTGCTGGAATATTGTTAGCCGACTGTAAGCCATAGAGGTGTTCCCTAGTTGCCTGATATCTGGCCCTGGAATGATTAAGGCAGAATATTATTGTCTCTTAGAATGTTTATGCCACTCTCCTAGAGTAAGTTTGGCTCTGGATTAATTAGCATTAATACCAAAGACACAAACTTGTGCCATGTGCTCTAAGAATTGGACAGCAAGCTTTACTATCGCCAAATATAACTAACAGTTGAAAATAGGAACAATATAGTCTTGTTACTTTTCATCTAGCTAAGCCAATTTTGAATATTCTGCATACAACAGTTTCATAATATTTTGTATATCTCTAACATAAATTACAGTGAAGTAAATCAGGCCTTTAGGAGTTTCGTGCTTTATTTTGTGTATGTGTGGTAGGTACTAGGGTTTGAACCATGAGCCTTGTGCATGCTAGGCAGGGACTCCCCAATTGAGCTACATCTCAGGGTTTGGTATCAGGGTTTGAACCCAGGGGCACTTAACCGTTGTTCCACATTTCCCACCCTTTTTCATATTTATTTTAGAGATAGGGCTGAGTTGCAGGGCTTTCCTAAATTGTGAGACTGGCTTTGAACTCACAATCCTCCTGCCTCAGCCTTTCAAGCCTCTGAGATTATAGGTTTGTACCACTGCTCCCAGCTTCAAACCTTTTTCAGATTTATTTTAAGATGAATTCTTGCTAAGTTTCCCTTGTTAGCTTTGCATTTGTATTTGTGATTTTCCTGCCCTACTCTCCTATGTAGCTGGAATTACAGACTTGTATCTAAATAATATTACATTTTGAAATTTTTAAACATGAGCATGTAGAACAAAAATATGAATTTTTTATTAAAATTCAGTTGGATTCTACATTAGTGCTTTAATTCCTTATTAGAATTGTATCTGGGAAAAGGAAAAATAAAGAAAAGTGGCATGTAGTAAGTGGAAACCAGAAAAGGTTGAAATTTTCAGCCTAGGATGCAAAATTTTTGAGATTGATCAGATTTACACATTTTTTCTCTTATAATGGATTGTCCCTTTTATTGGAAATTGTAATGAAAATTCTTGGCTTAATAATGTTCCATGGTGAATATCAGTCATATTTTCTTTATTTTTATGTTAATAAGCATCTGATTGCATATAAGCATGTGATTCCATCTTATTTAATGTGGATACCGCTGCAGTAAACATCTCAAATATCTTTGATATATTGATTTATTTCCTTTAGATATATACTTCAAAGTGTTGTAGCTGGATCATGTAATAGTTTTATTTTTAGCTTTTGAGGAAGCTCTAGACTGTTCTTCATGATGACTGTACCAATGTACATTCCCACTAACCGCATGTAAGAGTTTCTTTTTCTCCACATCCTTGCCAGCATTTATTCTTTTATTTTTTTGTTTGGTAATAGACATTCTAACTGGATGCAACAGTATCTCCTAGTTTTGATATGCACTTCCATGATGAATAATGAATGATATGGTGCATTTTTTTCATTTATTGACAATTAATATTTCTTATTTCGAGAAATGTCCTGAATATTTGCCCATTTTAAAAATTGGATTATTTGTTTATTTTGTTGAGTATTTTGAATTCCTTATACTAACCTTCTGTCAAATGAGTAGCAGGCAAATATTTTGTCCCATTTTATAAATAGTATCTTTAGGCTTGCTTGTTCACTGTTCAGAGATTTCTAATTTGATGAAATATTGTCAGTTTTTGCTTTAGTTTCTTGTGCTTTGGGTTCCTGTACAGATTATCTTTTCTATACAAGTGTCTTGAAGTGTTTCTTCTAAGATTTTCCATAGTTTTAGTAGTAGATCTTCTGTTAAGGCATTGGATCTATTTTAAGTTGATGTTTGTACAGAATAAGAGATAAGGATGAATTTTCAATCATCTGAATGTGGTTTGCCATTTACCCAGCACCATTATGGAAAGACTGACCTTTCTCTGTTATTGCTTTTGTGTGTTAGAGAATCAGTTGGCTATAGACACATGGTTTTTTTTGTTGTTGTTGTTGAATCTATTCTGTTTTAGAGTGTAAGTATCTATTTTTATGTCAGTACCATCCTGTGGGTTTTTTTTTTTTTTTTTTTTTTTTAGGTCTTAAAATGTGATGTTATGTCTCCAGCATTAATCTGCTGAAGATGGTTTGGCTTTTGGGGATCTTTTGTGTTTATATATGAATTTTACAATGATGTTTTTCTAGTTCTGTGAAAGATGTTGTAAGTATTTTGATTGGGATTGCATTGAATCTTTAGATTGCTTTGGGTAGTTATAGAAATAAAATTAGAATTAATAGTGTGGACTATTCATTCTTCCAACCCATGGACATGGGAGTTCTTTCTATTTTTTTGTGTCATCTTCAGTTGCTGTTTTTTGCAATTTTAATTTAGAAGTCTTTTTCTTTGGTTAAGTTTATCCCTAGCAGTTTTATTTTTGTGTGGCTATCATGAATGGGTTTGCTTTTATCATGTTTCTCAGCAAATTTATTATTGGAGCAAGAAAAGTTACTAAATTTTTTTATGTTGACTTTATATCATACAAGTTTTCTGAAATTGTTAATCATTTATAATAATCTTTTGATGGACTCTTGTCTTTTTAAATAGAGAATCATATCTCCAAACGGGTAATTTGACTTCATCCCTTCCTGATTGTCTGCTTTTTATTTTATTCTATTGCCTAATGTCTAGTACTACATTGAATAAAAGCCATGAGAAAGGATTTTGTCTTGTTCCTGATGTTAGAGGAAGTGCTTTCAGGTTTTCTCCATTCACTCTGATAGCTATGTTTGTCATACCTTTATTGAGATATGATCCTCCTGTACCTAATTTGTTTAGGGCTTTTATTATGACAGCATAATGAATTTCATGAAATGCTTTTCTGCATCTGTTGACATGATAATGTGGTTTTTATTCTTCATAAAGAATAAAAGATGCTTTATTCAAGCATCCTTATATCCCTGGAATGAAAACAACATCATCATGTTGAATGATGTTTTTCATGTGTTATATTCAATTTGCTAGTGTTCTGTTGAGAATTTTTGCACTTATTGGGCAAATTGGTTTCTAGTTTTCTTTTTTTGTTATGTCCTTGTCTAGTTTTGGTGACAGGATAATGCTGGCTTCATAGAATGAGTTTGGAAGGATTCCCTCCCTTGATTCTTTGGAATAGTTTGAGAAGAATTATTTGCCAGTCTTAATTTATAGAAGTGACTGATGACATGGAGATATCAATGACTTTGAAAGAAAAGTTTAATGTTGTTCATAGTTCTCAAAATGAGTGACACAGCATACTGCACAGGATTACAGGGGTAAGTACCAGTGTGAGTCAAGAGGCAGAAAACACAAAGGGACTAGCCAGAGCCTGTATTATAACTTTTGCAGAAAGGACAAGGCAGAGCAATTGTAAACATTTTAGGATGGGCTAATGTGAATAATTGTAGGGGTTCTGTAGATAGGGACTGCCTTTAGTTTTCAGGTATCTGGCCCTAAGTTGATTTGCAGGAAGAGTAATGGTTTTGTAGGTTAGATGAAAGAATTGATTGTGGTTGTAACTTAGGATAGGTTTTATGTGTGAAAAGGTGAGCTCATCAACAAGTTGTTACTTTTCTGGTACTTAGCTCTGCATGGCTACAGAGCTAGTAAGCCACATCAACTTCAGAAAGTAACAAAGTATGGAAAACAAAGAATATAATTAATAGAATAAATGGCTTCATTGTTTATAATGCCAAAACTTTGGAAATACCTTCAGTGTTGTATAATGAAAGAATAGATTCTCTTAGTTCTAGAATATCATTATAACACAGCTGGACAGATGAATACACATAGATGTTTTCATACAGATTATGTATTTACACAAATTAATATAGGAAAAAGCATGTTACTTGTGTTTCTATGTGTATGAGTTCTTTATATATAAAGAAAATTTATATAGATTTAAATGTATATAAATTTATATAGAGAAGATAATCTAAGAAATGTTAAATGGAAAGTAGAAATATAATAGGATTAACTTAAAAGTAGAATAAAGTGTTTAAAGTATGAATACAATACAAATCACAGTATCCAATAAAAATTGTTTTATGTTTTGAAAATGATTGAGATGTGTATACATACACATACATATACACATGTACAAATTATTCTGCCACATTATGGATTTACATTTTCCCAAGTCTCTTGATTACACTGTGGAGAGAAGACTCATTTCTAATTATTTGCATTTAAAGAGAAGAATCTTCTTGGTTCAACTTTGCATCTTTATTTGTTTATAGAAAGAGTTTTATTTGTATTTGTTGGATTCTCTACTATACGGTGTAGTTTATGAAATTTAAGCATCCCTTTCCTTGCTAACATGGTTATTTCATTATCTCATACCATGACAATCTGAGAAATAAGAATTACCTTGGAAATATTTCTGTTCTTTTTTTTCTACTTGGCTATACTTTGCCCATAGGTAAACATTCACAAATGGATGAAGATTATTGGAAACTTTTAATCTATGTGACCTCTTTTGCTTTCATAACATCTAGGGTGTTTCTCAAATATGAAAGTCTATATGTTACATACGAAGTATTATGTCTTTACATATAAAGCTCACATCTTCATTTGAACTTTCTGTCAATAGCCAGAGCCCACAGAAGAGGACATTGAGAAAAATCCAGAGCTAAAGAAACTACAAATATATGGGGCAGGCCCCAAGATGATGGGCTTGGGGCTCGTCGCTAAGGATAAAACTCTACGGAAGAAAGGTAAACTAGTCTAGATCAGTGTGAAAGATACAATATTGAAATACCATGAGAGGGATGGTTTATAAATCCTGATGCTGGAAAAGGATGTTTTCAGAGTTTTTTCTGACACTGCAGGTAAAGAAGGGGTTATATGTCCCCCCACTCTTACGGTGAAAGAAGAACACAGTGGGGATGGGAAAGTGGCATCAACATTATCTAAAGAGGACTTGAGTCACAGCCTAGAACCCTGCACCAAGATGACTATGCGGCTGAGGAAGAATCACCACACTACCCAGTTTGTAAGAATTCACCTATGACTTTTAACACTGTTGTGTTTCAAACTATTCATGTTACATTATATTTTATGATACCTTACTTTGCTCTTCTGTTTATTCCTGAGCTCTTTATATAAGAAAAGATTATGACCAGAAAAAGGAAGAAAATTATCAAGATATTAGAGTGAAGATCAAAATTCCTATTAATTTTTAGATTACAGTTTTTCACCAAATTATATCATCTCTTTTTAACTTCTGAAAGAATCTTCGGAATTTTTAGAATTAAATTTTATGGAAGACAGTTTTGTCATAAATTGTGTGAAAGAGGAGTTTGTTTTCGATCACTTTTTATGTAGTAGTTCCACTTTTATAATCTTTATTTACTTAGGTGCTTTAAGTATGTACAATTGATTCTTTTTATTGCACTTTTCTTTCTCCTACCTGATTTTTATAATCTACAGAATCTGCTTTTTAAAAAAATTTGTTTTTTGATTGAGCATCTTTCTCTGGCTAATTTCACTGTTTTGATTGATTATGCCTTCCTATTGTGAAAGTATTAATGTTAAGAGAAGGCTTATATTTGAACATATGTTTTATATTGCATTTCATACTCTCATAGTTCTAAAAATCTTCATCTGATAACTGAAAGGTTATCTTTATTACCACCATCCTGTTCTCATTTGTCCTGGGTTTCTCATAGATTGTTATAGATAGATCTTATTCAAATCTAGGAATCATTTCTTTTCTCTCATCCCTACTATAGTTGTTTACTAGTTGTATTTTTATTTCTATTTCTTATTAAAGTATAACTTGGATACAGAACAATAAGTAAATTAGTTTTACTTATTTGCTCTTTCAATATTGGATATTGGATAAGATATTCTCTTTGATATTGTTATAGTTGAAAAGTTAAAATTGTTTAGTGATTTCTTGTTGTGTTTTATTATCTCTGACTTTTATACAGTTTTATGTATTTTATTCAACAGATTTTGGTAGATTCCAGTTCTTGACTATTAAGAATAATTCTATAAGCATTAAGTTTTAAAATATGTTTCTTTAAGTAACATATAGATATTTCTGTTGTTTAAAAATAATGTGTAAATAAGTTAGAAATTGCTGTGACAATAATAGGTTATTGTTAAGACTGCAAAAATAGTTGACCTGTTTACATACCTAATGGAGATAAATTACATTTTCAGTTGCTACATGTCTTCACTAACACTTACCATTGATAAATTTTATTTTAATTGTTTATTAGTGTATTATAATTATATAAAAGAGTTTCATTATGACATTCATATATGCACATAATTTATTTCATTTTAGTCCTCAGTAGTTTCCTTTCCCTCACCACCTTCTCCTTAATTCTCTTTATCAGTTCTACTGCTCTCCATTCTATTTGTTTTGTTAGTTGTTGGATTATACTTATATATAAAAGTGTGGGACACTTTGTTGTGACATTTTAGCCATTCTACAAGATACATAGTAATTTATTGTAGTTTTAATTAGCATTATCTTGGTTTTTAAAATATTAAGCATTTTTCATTCTTAGTAAGATTTTTTATTTCATAGAGCTTTTGCTTATAATTCTGTTGAATTTTGTTGTTTTTATATAATTTATAGTTGTCAATTTTCTGACAACTATAGGCATGGTTGTACAAATGTATGCATAGAGGATGTGTGTGTGTGTGTGTGTATGTGTATGTGTGTGTCTGTAATATGTGTATAATTTATTTACATGCATTCCTCCACACATTCAAGCCAATTTTTTTCCTATTCTGTGCCTTATCCACCACTGATTATGAATCATGATCATTTTTACTTATGGATTCTCTTAGTGTAGCCCATCGTATTCATTACAGTTAATCTTTTTGAAATGTGAATATACCCTCTTAAAAATTTATTGACATGTTTTCTTTTTTAGTCCTTAGCACTAGAGTTTTTTTAGTAGTTTTTTAAGAATCCAAGTTCTTTAGCCTGTTCTTAATGTCACTTGGATCTCTCACTGAATCATTGTTTAAACCAACCATTTTTAGAGTAAAAGTGATTATTAAACTACTCACTAGCATAGTTGGTTATTCGGTCTTTTGAACTTTTTTACTTATTTTGCCATCTCTCTATACCAGTTGTTTTCAACAATGTGTCACTCTATAAATGATCCATACTAGTTTATACTTTATGATTTTGGCTTGCATTTCTGAAACGCAGGTAAAAAGTCCTCACTATTGCTTCCTTAAATATGGTTCATTTATTAATGTGTTATGTTATTTTGTTAATTGTTTATGTACTGTTGTATTTTCTACCATATAGTGAACTTTAGAGCAAAACATGGCATTGATAGTCAGTGTTAAGAATGAGTGAGCTAGAAACATAGAATTGTGTATCATGTCAAGTACCTTATATTTTTACTTTTTCCTGTTAGATTGATTCATACGTTTGCCGAATATGCTCCCGGGGGGATGAAGATGATAAACTGCTTCTCTGTGATGGCTGTGAAGATAATTACCACATCTTCTGCCTATTGCCACCACTTCCTGAAATTCCTAGAGGGGTGTGGAGATGCCCAAAATGTATCTTGGCGGTAAGCCTTGTCCATCATAGATGTTTTAATTTTAGTGCTTATTAATTTTCTCTCATTTGTCTTCGTGACTTAAGGAAAAGTGAAAGCATATGATAATTTCTACACCTTTTCTGAGTACAAATTAATTATGTATCTCAAGAATATTTGAATAGACTAGTCATGAGATGATAGACCTTCAACAGAGAGAAATGACAGTAATTAAATGGCTTGAACTATGGGAGCAAAGACAAAAATATTTGGTGAGATACTAAAGAAACTATCCTACCTGGAAACAAAAACTTTAAATCATAGAGTAAGATATTGAACAACCTAAAGAAACTTCTTTAGCCTTATTCCTATTACTTCTTTACTTGTTGTCTTTGTTTTGCTAAAATACTTTTTTGTTTCAGGAATGTAAACGGCCCCCTGAAGCTTTTGGTTTTGAACAGGCTACCCAGGAGTACACCTTGCAGAGTTTTGGTGAGATGGCTGATTCCTTCAAGGCTGACTACTTCAACATGCCTGTACATGTATGTGACTGGGACTGGGATGATAAGGACTAGTGTCTGATGATATTAGTTCTCAAGAAGATGTGGGGCCAGAGTGTAGTGGGCTATACTCATCTTTATACCTGATATCATAGATGGTGCCTACAGAAGTTGTGGAGAAGGAATTCTGGAGGTTGGTGAGCAGCATCGAGGAAGATGTGACAGTTGAATATGGAGCAGACATTCATTCCAGAGAATTCGGCAGTGGCTTTCCTGTCAGTAGTAGCAAACAGAACTTGTCCCCTGAGGAAGAGGTAATGTAGTTGTTGATTTATATTAACATTATGATAAAGGAAAGTAAAAATTCTTTGTCCTTGTGTTTTCTCATATAGTGTTATTTTCACAAAGGAGGGACAAAGATAAGATTTAATACTATTAGTTGATCTGTTGTTTACCCAGAGTTTGAACAGCCATTATTACTACCGCTTTTTTTACTCTATATGTTAAGAGGATGATAACTTGATGTGATCATTTAGGAGCTGTACTACTACTACATCTTTCTCTAAATGTAAATGTTGGAAGCTATCACTTTTTGGTTATATGTAGAGAAAACAAGTACTATGGTGAATTTATTTATACTTATAATTTAAAAGAACTAAAAGCATCTTCAAGAAATGCCCTGGCATGGTGATGCATTCCTATAGACTCAGAAGGCTGAAACAGGAGGATTGCAAACTCAAGGCCACCATTAACAACTGAGACACTTTCTCAAAATATTAGGAGTTGTGCCTCAGTGGTAATAGGTCTCTGAATTCAATCCCCAGTACTACAAAAAAAAATTAGTGCTCTCATTAAATGTATCATTTGTTGCAAGGTACAGTGGCTGCACACCTGTAATCTCAGTTTCTCAGGAGGCAGAGGCAGGAGGAAGGCAAAGACAAAGCCAGCCTTGGCAAAAGCAAATCGCTGAGCAGCTCAGTGAGACCCTGTCTCTAAATAAAACACAAAATAGGGCTGGGGATGTTGCTCAGTGGTCAAGTGCCCCTGAGTTCAATCCTCAGGATCCCCTAAAAAAGCAAATTTACCATTTGTTTACATGAGGCATAATACACAAACCACTCATTTTTATCCTTTAAAACTAAGATCTTGTATCAGAGACCATGTAGATGTCCTAAATTCTGATAATATTAAAAAAATTTTACTTCAGTAGACAAGCGAAATACAATGACATTTAGAAAGAGAAAACTAAAATAGAATATGTATTCTAGAAAATGCAATACCATTATATATAACATGTAATATAATATAATATGGAATTCCTACTATAATTATTGTCATGGTGACCAGATGACCAGAGTCAAGAGAATTAAAATTTGGCTTTGTGTATAGATTGGCCTTTAGACAGATGATCCAGATAGCATAAGTAGTGCTTTTTTTTTTTTGCATGAAAATATATTTCAATTAAAAGTATTTATCTTTTGAGATTCTCAAGGCTCTTTTCAAAGATAAATCAAAGCTAGCCATGTTCCCATGTTAAAATACTAAAACAAAAAGGATTCAGAAAGTTGTACTAAGAAGTAACATTCATTGCAGTCTTGTTACATGCCGGGCACCTTGCACATTTTATCTCTTTTAATCTGTACGACATCCTTGCATCTGTTTTTACAGATGAGGAAACTTAGACAAAGAAGTTAAATTATTAACTCAGAGTCACAAAGATGATACGTGGGGTAGCAAGTTTTGAGTCTACACAGCCTAACTCTGGGATCTGGATTCTTTTTTTTTTTTTTTTTTGTCAACACTACTCCTTTTTTTTTTCATATTTTATTTATTTGTTCTATTTAGGCTTACATGATAACAGTGCAATTTGACTCATTGTACATAGAGGATAACATATCAATTCTCTAGTTGTAAGTTGCATAGAATTACAACATACATGCAGTCATGCATAAAGTTAGGGCTATGATGACCATCATGTTCTACCACCTTTGCTATCCCCATACCCCTTCGCCCCTTACACCTTTGTGAACAGAGTTCCACCATTGTTCCATGTCCTTCCCCACATTATGGATCAGCATCCACTTATCAACGAGTACATTTGGCATTTGGTTTTCTGAGATTGGCTTACTTCACTTAGCATGATATTCTCCAACTCCATCCATTTACCTGCAAATACCATAATTTTATTCTCTTTTATTGCTGAGTAATATTCCATTGTGTATATACACCGTTTCTTTATCCAGTCATCTATGGAAGGGCATCTAGGTTGGTTCCATAGTTTGGCTATTGTGAATTGAGCTGCTATAAACATTGAGGTGGCTGCAGCCCCGTAGTATGCTGTTTTTAAGTCTTCTGGGTATAGACTGAGGAGTAGGATAGCAGGCTCAAATGCTGGTTCCATTCCAAGTTTTCTAAGGAATCTCCATACTGCTTTCCAGATTGGCTGTACCAGTTTGCAGTTCCACAGGAATGTATGAGTGTGGCTTTTTCCCCACAACCTCAGCAATGCTTATTGTTGTTTGTATTCTTGATAATTGCCATTCTGACCTGAGTGAGATGAAATCTTAGAGTAGTTTTGATTTGCATTTGTCTGATTGCTAGAGATGTTGAACATTTTTTCGTGTATGTGTTGATGGATTGTATATCTTCTTCGGTGAAGTTTGTGTTCAGCTCTTTGGCCCATTTATTGATTGGGTTGTTAGTTTTTTTGGTGTTAAGTTTTTTGAGTTCTTTATATATCCTGGAGATGAGTGCTGTATCGGATGTGTGTGTGGCAAAGATTTGTTCCCAGAATGGCGGCTCTCTATTCACTTCATTGATTATTTCTTTTGCTGAGAAGAAGCTTTTTAGTTTGAATCCATCCCATTTTTTGATTCTTGATTTTACTTCTTGTGCTGTAGGAGTCTTGTTAAGGAAGTATAGTCCCAATCCATACTCCAAGATTTGGGCCTATTTTTCTTCTCTTAGGCATTGGGTCTCTGGTCTGATTCCCAGGTCCTTGATCCACTTTG
>JAQQSJ010000020.1:1695910-1737907 GCA_028644305.1 Xerus rutilus
TTTTCTATTTCTATAAGTAATGACATTGGGATTTTAATTGGGATTGCATTGAATCTATGTAGCGTTTTGGAAAGTATGATCATTTTGACAATATTGATTCTGCCTGTCCAGGAGCATGGGAGATTATTCCATTTTCTAAGGTCTTCTTCAGTTTCTTTCTTCAGTGTCTTGTAGTTTGCATTGTAGAGGTCTTTCACCTCTTTTGTTAAATTGATTCCCAAGTATTTTATTTTTTGAGGCTTTTGTGAATGGGATAGTTTTCCTAATTTCTCTTTCAGAGGGTTTATCACTGATGTATAGAAATGCAGTTGATTTGTGGGTGTTGATTTTATATCCTGCTACTTTGCTGAATTCATTTATTAGTTCTAAAAGTTTTCTGGTAGAATTTTTTGGATCCTCTAAGTATAGCATCTTCTCGTTCTCAAATAATGATAGTTTGAGTTCTTCTTTTCCGACTCGTATCCCTTTAATTTCTTTTGTCTGTCTAATTGCTCTGGCTGGTGTTTCAAGGACTATGTTGAATAGCAGTGGTGAGAGAGGGCATCCCTGTCCAGTTCCGGTTTCCTGAGGGAATGCTTCCAATTTTTCTTCGTTTAGGATGATGTTGGCCTTGGGTTTAGCATAGATAGCTTTTACAAAGTTGAGGAATGTTCCTACTATCCCAGGTTTTTCTAGTGTTTTGAGCATAAAAGGGTGTTGTATTTTGTCAAATATCTTCTCTGCATTGATTGATAAAATCATATGACTCTTAACTTTAAGTCTATTGATGTGATGTATTGTTAATTGATTTCCATATGTTGAACCAACCTTGCATCCCTGGAATGAACCCCACTTGATCATGGTGCACTATTTTTTTGATATGTTTTTGTATGTGATTTGCCAATATTTTATTGAGAATTTTTGCATCTATGTTCATCAGGGATATTGGTCTGAAGTTTTCTTTCTTTGTGTCTCTGTTTGGTTTTGGAATGAGGGTGATACTTGCCTCACAGAATAAGTTTTGGAAGGGTTCTCTCCTTTTCTATTTCATGAAATAGTTTGTGGGAATTGGTATTAATTCTTCTTTGAAAGTCTTGTAGAACTCAGCTGAAAGTCCATCTGGACCTGGGCTTTTCTTGGTTGGCAGGCTCTTGATGGCATCTTCTGTTTCCTTGCTTGAAATTGATCTGTTTAAGTTGAGTATGTCCTTTGGGTTCAGTTTGGGTAGGTCATATGCCTCTAGAAATTTGTCGGTGTCTTCAGGGTTTTCTATTTTACTGGAGTATAAATTTTCAAAATAGTTTCTAATTATCCTCTGTATTTCAGTAGTGTCTGTCGTGATATTTCCTTTTTCATCTCAAATTTTAGTAATTTGAGTTTTCTCCCTCCTCTTTTTCGTTAGTGTGGTTAAGGGTTTGTCAATTTTGTTTATTTTTTCAAAGAACCAGCTTTTTGTTTTGTCAGTTTTTTGAATTGTTTCTTTTGTTTCAGTTTCATTGATTTCAGCCCTTATTTTGATTATTTCCTGTCTTCTACTTTTGGTGTTAATTTGTTCTTCCTTTTCTAAGGCTTTGAGACAGAGTCAATTCATTTATTTGTTGACTTTTACTTCTTCTAATGAATGAGTTTAGTGCTATGAACTTTCCTCTTAGCACTGTCTTCATGGCATCCCAGAGATTTTGATATGTTGTATCAGAGTTTTCATTTGCCTTTAAGAATTTTTTCTCTTCCTTGATGTGTTCTGCTATCCATTCATCATTTAATAGTATATTATTTAGTTTTTAATATATTTAGTATATTATTTAATAGTATATTATTTAGTTTCCAGGTGATGGAGTAGTTTCTGCTTTTTAATCTGTCATTGATTTGTAATTTTATTTGTAATTTTATTCCATTGTGGTCAGATAGGACGCAGGGTAGAATTTCTATTTTTTTTGTATTTGCTAAGACTGGCTTTGTGACATAACATATGATCTGTTTTGGAAAAGGATCCATGTGCAGCTGAGAAAAAAGTGTATTCGCTCGTTGATGGATGGAACACTCTATATATGTCTGTTAAGTCTAAATTATTAATAGTTTCATTGAGATCTATGGTTTCTTTATTAAGTTTTTGTTTGGAAGATCTATCTAATGGTGAGAGAGCTGTGTTAAAGTCTCCAAGTATTATTGTGTTGTGGTCTATCTGATTCTTGTATTTGAGAAGGATTTGTTTGATATATGTAGAACCCCCATTATTTGGGGCATAGATATTTATGATTGTTATGTCTTGTTGAGTATGATTCCCTTAAGAAGTATGAAATGACCTTCTTTATCTCTTTTCACCTTCTTTGGTTTGAAGTCTACTTTATTTGATATGAGGATGGAAACTCCTGCTTGTTTGTGGGGTCCATGTGAGTGATGTTTTTTTCCCACCCTTTCACTTTCAGTCTGTGGATTTCTTTTCCTGTGAGATGAGTCTCTTGCAGATAGCATATTGTTGGGTCTTTTTCTTTAATCCAGTCTGTCAGTCTATGTCTTTTAATTGTTGCGTTTAGGCCATTTACATTCAGGGTTGAAATATGATTTGTAATTCCAGTCATTTTGGTTTGTTTTTGGTTTTTACCTTGACTTGTTTTCTCTTTTGAATGGTCTTTCCTTTAGTGTAGTTCCTTTCTTTGTAAATTTTCATTGTTGTTTATCATTTTTTCCTCATGGAATATTTTGCCAAGAATGCTGTGTAGTGCAGGCTTTCTTGCTGTAAATTCTTTTAACTTTTGTTTATTATGGGAGGTTTTTATTTCATCATCAAATCTGAAGCTCAGTTTTGCTGGATATAGGATTCTTGGTTGGCATCCATTGTCTTTCGGGGCTTGGAGTATGTTATTCCATGATCTCCTGGCTTTTAGGGTCTGGGTTGAAAAATCTGCTGAGATACGAATTGGTCTCCCCTTATATGTAATATGCTTTGTCTCTCATGTGGCCTTTAAAATTCTATCCTTATTCTGTATGTTGGGCATCTTCATTATAATGTGCATTGGTGTAGATCTGTTGAAATTTTGTATGTTTGGTGTCCTTTATGCCTCTTGTATTTGATTTTTCATTTCATTTTTCATATTTGGGAAATTTTCTGATATTATTTCATTGAAGAGATTGTGCATTCCTTTGGTTTGAAATTCTGTGCCTTCTTCTATCCCAATAAATCTTAGATTTGGTCTTTTGATGCTGTTCCATATTTCTTGTATGTTCTGTTTATGATTTTTTACTATCTTCACTGTATGGTCAAGTTTATTTTCAAGATTGTATATTTTGTCTTCATTATCCGAGGTTCTGTCTTCCAGGTGATCTAGTCTGCTGGTGATGCTTTCTATTGAGTTTTTTATTTGGTTTATTGTTTCCTTCATTTCAAGAATTTCTGATTGTTTTTTTTCACGATCTCTAGCTCTTTCTTAAAGTAATCTTTTGCTACTTGTAATTGCTCTCTTAACCTCTTTGGTAGAATGATTGATGGTTGCCTTTATTTGTTCTCCTATTTTTTTGTTGGATTGATCAATTTTTGTCTGTAATTGTTCACTTATGTCATGCTTTAGGTCACTGGTCATTTTAATTATGTACATTCTGAATTCTTTCTCTGACATTTCATCAACTCTGCTGTCAATGAATTCTGTTACAGTGGTATCCAAGTTTATTTGGGGCACATTCTTCCCTTGTTTTTTCATGTTGATTATGTATCGTCCTTTCTTGAAATACCAATCTGAGGTATTGCGGCTTCTATCCTATAATCTTGTATTGATACTCCAGATTACCTGTGTCTCACCTTGGAGCTGCTTCTGTTCCCCCAGTGTGCCCAGATGGGCACTACTGCCACTAAAGTTGGTGGTGGAGGTAGTGGACATACCTCTAGAGGGCAGTGGGAGTGGCCTTGGCTAGGCTCCTGATGCGGCCCCTGAGGGCTGTTTTGCCCCTCTCTTGCACTCCTGCTGGTGAACAGGAACCCTGGAGCAGAACTGGAGGCGGGCCCAGGTCTCACTTAGGCAGGGTCACAAGCAGGAGAGTCTATGTGCGACCCTTACAGTGAGTGTGAGCTCCCCTGGCGCTGGAGGCTAGCAGGCTCTGGTCTGCCTTCAACTGGGCACCCCTGGCATTCCCTAAGGGTGGTTTTGGGCTTTCTGTCTCGCCTGACCACAGAAACTCTGGAGCGGAACTGAGACGGGCCAAAATGCACTTGGGTGGGGCCTCTTCATGCTGGCCACTCTTACCCTGGTGTGCCTTCCTCTGTGGCTGGTAGCTATCAATCTCTGGTCAACCATTAGTTGGACACCCGTGGAGTTCCCTGAGGGTGGATCTGGGCCCTCTAGCTCCTGCCAGACCCCAGGAACTGTGGAGCAGAACTGGGGATAAGTAGTGCTTTGAGAAAAGATAGTTTTCAGTAAAGCTGATCTAGTTTTTTTGTATATATACTGTTTATTTATCTGTATTTATATACATATTTACATATGTATAATATCTACTCTATATGTAGGATCACTTTATTTTGCCTTGGATTTTTTAAAATAGAAGTTTATTATGGAAAATATAAAATACTGATTTATATTTATATGAAAAGGAAGGAAATCACCTTAAGTCTCCATTGGTATTATTTTTGTATGTTTCTGATTATCTTTCGAAATTAAGTAAAAATTAATTGTGTAATGTTTGAAATCACAAAAAATATGTAGCCTTTTCATTAATTATAAAGCATAGTAACTAAATTTGTAAATGCACATTTCAAAAGTGCGAGGATTGAAGGTTTTGAAATATGATTACATTGGACAATGTGCATTTCTACAAGTCATATGTTCCCAGTAATCACCAAAAGGACCCACTATCATAAATTAATCAAATTTCTCTTAAAATTTTTTGGCATCATCTGATGTCTTTAATTACATATACATGTATTTCTGCAAAGCCCTCTTGGTTAGTTTTATGCTTAAAATTTCATCTGCATTGTTCTTAGCTTTAATTCTTGTGCTTTTCACTATTGTATAATACTCTATCACAAATTTATACTAACCATAACATTTACATATTTTCCTATTGAGTTTCCTCCAGTACTTGGCAGTGTATGAACATTCTTTATTTCTGCTTTATATTTGGAGTTGGATTAAATATATTCAGAATTGTTTAGTAAAGTGATTTTTGGAAGTTATGCTCAAACCAGTGAAAGACTTCATTCATATCTTGATCAATGATACTGTTAGACTGCTAATTTAGAAGCTATAAAATTTACTTAAAGCTGCTTTAGTTTCATTAATTAATGAAGCCAAATGCTTTTCATTAGGCTTAGTTGTGTAGTTGTACAACTTTATAAAACATACAATTCATGTTTGCCTGATAAACTGTTAGAAGTCTTCAGGCATTTACACATGTATAATATATGTGTATATATACGAAGACCTGAATATATGAAGTATATTTATATACAGGGTTCCCATCCATACCGTTCCATGATAGACTATAATTAATTTGGTAATTTTTATGAAACATAGAAATACTTTTCTTTTCCCTGAGTTCTTTTTTTTTAGTTTCTCTTGGATTCTGGATCTAGGTTTGTTTTTTATTTTACTTATTATGCTATGTACTTAAAATTTAGATGTGTAATTTTGTAACTAATACAGAGCTGTTTTTTAAAATAAAAAAATCTAGTTGATTTCCATTTTTAACTGAAGAATCACTCTGTTCATTTATTGTGTTTGCTAGTAATTTTCTTTCATTTTCACTATGAACTTAATTTCTAATACTTCTTTTTTTGTTTTGTTTCTAATTTGTTTCTCATTCCATCATCTGTTGCCTTTAATTCATCAAATATGCAAGTCTTTAAGTGCATTTTCCTTAACTTTCTAAGAGTAAATTAACATATTTAATTTGTTTTTCTTCTCAGCAATGTTAGACTGTTACTATTTGGTCCCTATGATGTGTAAAATTTTGGAGCATGCTTTTTTCTTTTCAACAAAATTTTACTTACTCTAAGTTTCTTACGAATTTGTCCACATTTACTTTTTGTCTATTTTTTTTCCTTTTTCTTTTTGTCTTGTCTTTTTTGGCTTGTTTTGCTTATCATCTCAATTTTCTCACAACTTAGATCTTTTTACCATGGGTTGTTTTTCTGTATTTGAAGTGAATTATTTAGGCATTTCTTAAAAGGAAGTACTAGTTAATTGTTTTCTATTTGTAAAAAAAAAAAATTATCTTTTTTTTTGGAGTAGTTTCTGTTGTTTTCTCTCAAATACATTTAAAAAACCTATCTTGGCTCCTTTTTGAAGTCAACTCTAAAGCACAGTTACCTGTTTTTTCCTCTAGATCTGTTTTGAGATACACAGATTTTCTTTGTAGATTAAATATGACCTTTTATTTAAACTTTTGAGGATTCAGAGGATTCCTCATATCTGAGAATTCAGCTTTCATAAATTCTAGAATATTTGTGGCCATTAACTCCCTTTTCAGACTTTGTATCTTTTCAAAATTTCTTGTTAGCTAGATTTTCTAATGTTAACTTTCACACTTCTTTATGCCTCTGTCATATTTTTATTTTTCTTACTATTCTAATTAATTTTAAAATTTATGTTTTCTTACTCTATTAAATGACCTTTTTAATTTCTAAAACACATTTTTTATTTTTAGAATTTCTGGTTGATTGTTTATCAGATTTTTCTAGCAAATATTGAGGAAATTTCTTCATCATGCTTCCTTTACTGTGTTTTTATCTTCAATAACTGATTATAGTATAGTGTTAACTACCTATAGAGTAGCTTTTTCCTCAACAAATTTTCATGAATTTCACAGCCTCATCCATATGTTGTAATTCGTCCTGAGTAGTGTTTATTGTGAATTCTTTGAGCCATATGCATACATAGGACAAGCCATATGCATACATAGGACAGACTTTTTTTTCTAAGTTGAGTTTTAAATGTCCTCCTTAAGTATACCTGCACTGGTTCTGTTAAATACCTAAGGCCACTATAATCTAAAAAATTATAGAAACACTTTTTATCTTAACATTTTTTTTTTTTTTTTTTTGGTGGTGGTGCTGGGGATTGAACCCAGGGCCTTGTGCATGGGAGGCAAGCACTCTACCAACTGAGCTATATCCCCACCCCCTATCTTAACATTTTCATGTATGAATTCTACCATAGTCTGTTTTGATAGGCTGTGAATGCATCTGGATAAAATCTCACAAGCGTTTTTCTTTCTTTTCTCTTCACAGAAGCTCATGTAGGCAAATATATTCAGTATTTCGTTCCTCCATTTTGCTGCCAGAAGGATAACATTTGTCACAGTTATAATAATTTTATGTTTCAGTCTTTTGAATTTCCTCTTCTGGAAGCACCAAGTCTTGTTTTCTGTCTTAAACTTTGATATTCAAAAGTTAATTGACTCAAGGGAAAAATCAGTTCCAGAACTTTTATTCGTACATGCTTGTATTAGTTTCATCTTGCAAATACTTTTCTTATTTTCTCTATATCTAAGTTATATTTAAACAAAGTTTGAATGCAGCACCTGAGATACTTTGTGATTTCTTTGAACATGTATAAATGTAATCACCTTGAAAATTAAATTTTTTATATTAAATGATAATCCAGAAGTTTTTCAATATATTGTTCAGCAATAAGGCAAGTGAGTATAATTCTATTGTTCCTTTGGGCTTTCTGTTCAATAATTTATTTCTCTCTCTCATTCTTTTTGATAGTCTCAAAGAAAATCAGAGCCTGATTAAGTTAAAATATTGATGGCATATTTTATTCAGGATTACCGAAGTTTAGAAAATAAAAATTTTATATAGAACTAAACTCTGTTCCAAATATGGCACAAACAAGTGGGGATTTATAGTTCAGTAGGAACGTGGGTGGTTGATGGAAAAATTACATTGACTCTGGAGAGAAAGACTGAAGTCGTGCCAAGAGTAAAATATTTTGGTCAGTGTTGAGATATCAAGGATAGAAATTCTTAACTGTGCTGATTTAGAGTTCTTTGAGAAAACTAGATTTTACAAGAAAATTCAGAGATGTCTAGGAAAAGTTTTACAAACCTGAATAAAATTTAGCCAACCTAAAAATCTTTGTCAGTAATGCTTCTTTTTTCTGTTTCTTTTTTTCCTCGTGTATTATAGTTGTATAATAACTATAATAATTTTGGGATTCATTTTGACATAATCAACACAAATATAGAACATAATTTAATTTAATACCCACTACTTCCCTTTTCCTCTCTTGTCCCACTTTCTATTCCTTTTCCTCCATTCTACTGCTCTTTATTTATTCATATATATATTTTTAAGTACTGCTTTGTAGATATACAAAAACATGGGGCATATATATATATATCATATTTTCTTTATCTACTCATATGTTGATGGACATTTGGATTGATTCCATAACTTGGCTATTGTGAATTGCATTATTATAAACATTGATATGGCTGTTTCCTTTTAGTATGTTGATTTTAGTTCTTTTTGGATAAATACCAAGGAATGGTTGGATAGCTGGGTTCCACTCCTAGTTTTTTGAGGAATCTCCTACTAACAATGTATTGAATGTATCTTTTTTCCATATCCTCACCCACACTTACAATTATTTGTATTCTTGACAATTGCCATTCTTACTGGAGTGAGAGACCCGAGTGTAGTTTTGATTTGCATTTCCCTAATTGCTAAGGATGTTGAACATTTTTTTATATATTTGTTGGCTCTTTTTATTTCTTCTTTTGAGAAGCATCTCTTTAGTCCTGTTTGCTTGTTTATTAATTGGATTGTTTGGTTTTTGGTGTTAAGTTTTTGAGTTCTTTATGTATTCTTAATAGTAGTACCTATTTGAGGAGCAGATGGCAAAGCTATCCTTTCATTCTGCTGGCTCTCTTTATGCTCTTGTTTCCTTTGCTGTACAGAACTTTCAAATATATGCCATCATACTTACTGATTTTTGGTTTTATTTCTTGTGCTTTAGGAGTCTTCTTAAGGAAGTTGATGCATGTGCTGATATGTTGGAGTGTTGATGCAATGTTTTCTTCTAACAGTTGCAAAATTTCTGATCTGATTTCTAAGTCTGATTCACTTTGAATTGACTTTTGTGCTGGGTGAAATATGGACCAGGTTTTATTCTACATATCCAGTTTTCCCAGTACCTTTTTTCAAAAAAGTCTGTCTTCTCCGACATACATTTTTGGCACATTTGTCAAGTGTCAGATGACTATCTTTGTGGATTTGTCTGTGTTCCATTTGTTTTCAGGTCTGTTTTTGTGACAATAGCATGCTGTTATTGTATCTTTGTAGTATATTTTGAGGTGTGGTGGTGTGATGCCTCCATCATTATTCCTTGCTCAGGATTACTTTGGCTATTCTAAGTCTTCATTCTTCCAGATTAATTTTAGAACATGTTTTTTCCTAGTTCTATAATGTCATTGGTATTTTGATGGAAATTACATAAGATCTGTAAAACACTTTATGTAGTATGGCCATTTTGATAATACTTGATTTTGCCTATCCAGGAACATGGGAGATTTTTCCATCTTCTCAGGTTTTCTTCAGTTTCTTTCTTCAATATTCTATAGTTTTCATTGTAGAATACCTTCACCTCCTTCCTTAGATTAATTGTCAATTTTTTTGAGATTATTATGAAAGGAACAGTGGTCTGTGTTTTTTTTCAAGCAGATTCAATATTGGAGTATTTGAAAGCATTTGATTTATTTATGTTGATCTTGTATCCTGCTGCTTTGCTGAATTTGTTTATCAGCTTTAGAAGTCTTGTGGGGTTTTTTGGATCTTCTGAATATGAGATCTTATTGTTAGGAAGCAAGATAATTTGACTTCTTATTCACTTTTTTCCCTTTTTCCTTCTCTTGTCAGATTAAGCATAAGTAGAAGTGAGAATGGACATCCTTGACTTGTTCCTGTAGGAAATGCTTTCAGTTTTTCTCTGTTCAGTATGATGTTGGCTTAGGGCTTGTCATGTATACCCTTTACAATGTTAAATTGCTTCTTAGACATGAACATGCCAGACTTTGTAAAGTGCTCATTTTTTTGTGTTTCCTGCTATTGAGATAATTGTTTGAGTCTTGTCCTTATTCATATTTTAATTTGTTTTTTTTTCTTCCTAGCTGTTGTTATGAAAGTAAACTTTTGTGGTTTTCTCTTTCCTTTCTTCTGTTGCCCCTTTTCTCTCACTCAAATCTGGTCTGTGTGTGGTGTTGAGGAACTCAGTGCTGTTTTTTAGGTCTGATTACCAAACTGCAAGTTTTTCCAGATTTCACACTATGCAGTATTGTGTCTTAGAGCATTTATTTGGTCACACGCCTCTCTGGTCATCTCTTTCTTCTCTGCTTTCCTTCTGTACTGTGAAGGAGTTGAGGATCTTCACCTAATTTTGATTGACCGTCTTCTTTAAAGTCATGATTTATTTCCTAATTTTTTATTTGAATTTTTTCCATTTTGTGTATTTTCAATTTTTTTAGTCTTTAATTTTTCAATTAAAAAATAGTTCTTAGTTTTTAGTTTTTAAAATTTTTTAAATTTTATTCAGTGAATAAAACAAGTCTCTCAAAAATTACAGCAGTCTAGGTTAAATCAGTACCATCTTAGTTTTCAGTGGTATACAACAGCTTTGTTCCTCTATAGGTCCTTTCCTACCCTTTTGTTGTTACTATTACAAAACATTTTTATAAGTTGTCTGCTTCTTAGCATGATTAGTAATGTTTTATATGTCTGTATTGAGGTAAAGAGTTTCAAATAAAAAATGCATCAATACTAATGGCCTTTACACATGTAGTTGTCTCTATAATATTTCATTGTCTAGTTGTGAATTACCGTCTAATAATTTTGTTTGGTATGGTTTTCTTCATTTTTGCCCAAATAATTACCTTCATCATTTTTTGTAGTATAGTTACATTAAACCCAGATTTTGTTTTTCAGGATGTGTATATATAAAATGTACATAAAATACAAAATAAAAAAATATAATAATATGTCATCTCATATATACATGTATATATCTCCCCATTACTGGGAATTAAACCCAGGGGTGTTTTAACACTGAACTACATCTCTACCCTTGTTTACTAGTTTTTTTATTTTGAGACAGGATCTCTTATTTATTGTGAATGGCCTCAAACTTGGAATTTTTCTTCCTCAGCCTCCAAAGACACAGGCATATGCCACCATACTCAGCAGGGAATGTGTAATTTATCTTTTATGATTGAAAGATTTAAGTTTCAGAATTCCTTATTGACAGAATTAGTTTCTTTTCTTCATTCAGGACTCTTAATTTATTATTCTACTGGCTTTTGTTCTCCTTACTATTTATTAGGAAATAACCTATTGAGAATATAACTTGTAGGAAGTATGTTACTTCTGTCTCAATTCTTGTAATATTCTTTCTTTACTTCTAAAAGTTGGATATGCTATCTCAGTGTGGAGCTCTTTATTATTGTTTTAAGTATGTTGAGCTTACTTTGTACATATGTGTGTTTTTTTGTCCAGTTTGGTAAGATTTTAGCCATCATTTCTTTAAATATTCTTTCTCCTGTTCCAGTCTCTGTTTCTGGGTTTTCAGTTGTATATGTTGGTTCTCTTAATAGTGTCCCACAGCTATCGTAGGCTTTTCATTTTCCTTTGTTCTTCAGAGTGGATAATCCCAGGTGATTTTTTTTCCCCATATTTTCTTCTACATCCTCAGATCAACTGTCAAGTATTAGTAGTAAATTTTCCACTGTAGTTAACAATACTTTGCAGCTCTAGGATTTCCATTTTATATTTTTGTTTAATGAGTCTTGGTTCGGAGAGATTTGGTTCTTTTGGCTTTAAGTTCTTTGATGATTGTGTATACTTTTTAATTACATTTCAAATACTCAGTCTTCAAAAAAAAATGAAATATCTTTGCTGTCTTTGAGCTTGTGATTCTCCTGTCTCAACCTCCCAAAGGGCTGGGATTACAGGCATATGCCACCATGCCCAGCTTCCTAAACTAAGACTATTCTTTGTTACATCTGGGCCTTGAATACTCTTCCATTATTTGCCACTTGGCTCTACTGTGACCTTTTGTTGCTTAGGCTGGCATTCAGCCTGCCATTTACAGCTTTTTCTTGCTCTGCACTACTTTCACAGTGCTTGAAGCCCAGCTTCATATGAGCTTTACAGACTCTAGATTCTTTTTTGAGCTTGTTCCCTGGGTTATGTGGTTTTCTAGATTCCTTGTGGTAAGTGGAAGCATTTTCAAGCTCTTAATCCCCAAAGCCTTCCACTTTCAGACTTTACTGTCTTGTCCATTGTTTGCCTCAACTGCTTTTCTTTCCCTGGGAAAGATGGTTAGGTCATTTTCATTATCATATTTTGCCCTTCAAGTACCTGCTCTTGGACCCTAATAAAATAAAGTCACATAAAATAAAATTAATCCTTTTGCATTTCTAAAGTACTTTCTCAGGTAGTGCCAAACACAACACTTTGAACACAAAAGTCTTCTCTCTTTCATGGTCTTTACAATGGAAGTCTAGGCTGTTATCTTCATCTACCAGTAATCCAGGAAATGAGGGGTTGGAAAGGATAAATTAAAATGTCATGAAGCTTTTCTGCTGTGCTTGATTCTCTTTTCTATTGATGCAATACAGTTTTTAGTAGCATCCCAAATTGTGATCAATTTGAATCTGAGAATTTTTCTAGTTTTATTTCAGTGTTTCTGTGGAGTCATGACCCTTGAAGTTTCTGAACTTTTAAAATTTCACAGACAATCTGTCTCTGGCCAACAGCTTTTGATGTTAACAACAAGTGATTAATAAGTAGTTTCAGAGCAGAGAAAAGAAAGACATGAATAAGACAATATTAATAATTAATCATCTTGGGAATAGGAGAGCCTAAAATAACCTATAGAGAATAGTGAGTATACTACCACTGATATCTATAATGCACAAATACACACACACACTTATAGATACACACACATCTATATGTGATATATAGATATACATGAAATATAATACATGTATATTTATATATGTATGTATATAGATAGATACATAGATATGTATGATAGCCCAGTAGAACTGAGGAAGGAGAATAGTTGAGGGAGGAGAGAAAAGGGTAGTACTAGAGACTAAATTGGAGCAAATTATATTCCTTCTTTCTATAATTATGTCAAAATAAACCTTAATATTACATGTAACTAATAAGAATTTACAAAATAAATTTTAAAGTAAAATAGAACTGTGATTAAAATTTAAAAAATAAAGAATATATTTTTTTCTTAATACATTGGGATTGAGCTCACAGCACTTTACTATTAAACTAAATCTCTAGTCCTTTAATTATTAGTTTGTTTATTTTTAGACTGGTTTCATTAAGGGGCCAGTCTAATTAGGACCATACTAGTTTGCTGAGGGTGGCTTTGAACTTCGGATCCTCCTGCCTCAGCCTCCCAAGTAACTGGGATTACAGACTTGAACTACCACCCTTAGCTAAGAACATTATCGAGTAATAATACAATGGCACGTAAAAGGAAAATACTATGTTGATATTAAGAGAAAACAAAAGTTATTTAACATTATTATGTTGGCTATAAATTCTAATTAGTGGCCTGACAGGAGGTCGGGAATTTAGCAGATAGCTGATAAATGGGTTAAAATAATCTTAAATAATATTTATGAAAAATGCTTTTTAGTTTCTGGAGTGAGGTGGATCTTAATCTAGAAAATGGTAACTAATACTTTAGGCTGCA
Source organism: Xerus rutilus (assembly GCA_028644305.1). Lineage (NCBI taxonomy): Eukaryota > Metazoa > Chordata > Mammalia > Rodentia > Sciuridae > Xerus > Xerus rutilus. The sequence continues at coordinate 1,709,599 of JAQQSJ010000020.1, forward strand.
GTGCTGTTTGTCCCCAGAAGAAAAGATTTGTTTCATACATGGACCTTTGGAAGGATTATGAATGCTAACCAGAGGCATGCCTTAAAAACACAATTATCTTCTTCTGTAAGTCTGTTTCAGTCCTACTCTGTAGCCATTCTGATGGATCTCTGACCCAACAGGAGTATGCGACCTGTGGTTGGAACCTGAATGTGATGCCTGTGCTGGATCAGTCTGTTCTCTGCCACATCAATGCAGACATCTCAGGCATGAAGGTGCCCTGGCTATATGTGGGCATGGTTTTTTCAGCATTTTGTTGGCATATTGAGGATCACTGGAGTTACTCCATTAACTATCTGCACTGGTGAGCAGCACTGACAGTGGGTGGGATAAATATGAAGACTTCTTCCACTAGGTGCAGTGTATCCAGACATTCAACATATGTCCTTTGTATCTGAGCAGGGGTGAGCCAAAGACCTGGTATGGAGTACCCTCACTGGCAGCAGAGCATTTGGAGGAGGTGATGAAGAGTCTGACACCTGAGTTGTTTGATACCCAGCCTGACCTCCTACACCAACTTGTCACTCTTATGAATCCCAACACCCTCATGTCACATGGTGTGCCAGTGAGTACCTGAAAGTAAGGGATAAGGGGAAAACAAATGTAATACCCTCTGTAGGAAGAGGGAGAAGTATAAGAACTTATTTTTGGAGCAAGTAAAGTTACAAGCACTTTGCTGTATAGACTAGATTTATCATCATACCTATCTTCCCTTCCATGCTGCCATTAAGTTGCGGTCCTGTGTAAGTCCACTGGGATAGCAAAGAAGACGAAAAAAACATGAGAGGATTTCTTAGAAATATGAAAGTAAATATCAAAACTTTCATCTTGCATCTTAACCTAGTGTACAATCATTTTCCTCTTAGCATTAGTACTGGTTCTAACTTTAAGAAAACTCAGTGGGAATGAGGGAGTAGTTGTAGACTTTTGGGATTCTACGGGATTCATTTTTATCAGCTTACTCTGCAAAGAAATAAGCCATCAATCTGTCAGAGATAAATGAAGGTGGGTATTCTGTTCTTTGGCACACAGTGCTTTTTGCACGTGATGCTTTTTCTCATTTCAGCATTTCTAAACTCTGATTTAACTTCTACAAAAATTTTTATAACTTGATTTGCCATTTTCCTGTTTTTCCATGTGAACAAAATGGACTTGGCATCTCCAAGACTCCCTTTTCTGATGTTTTCTGAATGCTACCTTTCATGGTTTTCCTCTTTTCATAGCATTATTTTGTCTCATGGAAAAGGTAAGACTGAATGTTGAAGATAGTGAAATCATCCAGCTCTCTATAGTTGTACATTTTCTCTTTCCTTATGACTCTAGTTATGTTTTAGTCAGCTTTTTCATTCATGTGAAGAAAAGCCCTAACAAAACCAGTTTTATAGGAGGAAGATGTATTTTGCACTCAGGAGTTCAGAGGTCTCTGAGTGTAAGGTGAGGCATAACACCAACGCAAAAGGGCATGACAAAGAAAAGCAGCTCAGAATATCACAGTTAGGAAGCAGAGAGAGCTCTGTTTATGAGGGACAAAATACAACCCTAAGGCACACCTCAGTGACCCAGTTCCTTCATTCACACCGTTGCTGCCTGCAGTCACCACCCAGTTAATCTCCATCATGGGGGGTTGATGCATTGATTGGGTTAAGACTCTAATAATCCAGTAATTTTACTTTGAACATTTCTTCATTGTCTCACACATGAGCTCTTGGGGGACACCTTAAGCCTAAACCATAACAAGTTTTATTGTGTGTGTTTCTGCTTTTGTGTTTTGTTACCCATGTACTGTACATATGCTCTGCTCAAACTCCATGTACACTTTAGGTTGGACTTGTCTTTTCACTAGGGAATCTATTTGTTGGTATATATAGTTGCTTGCATTTATCTGTTGTTTGCATTTATTTCTATAAATATAGTTTAATATCCTTACATTAATTTTTTATTGGCTCTTTTTAGTTATGCATGACAGTAGAGATCATTTTGATCAAATTATACAAGGATGGAATATCTTATTCTAATGAGCACCTCATTCTTCCAGATGTACATTGGTGGGATTTGCTGTGAAACCATAGTGATTTACAGAGTAGGAAAGTTACGTCAAATTCTTCCCACCTTCTTTCCTATTCCTAATCCCCTTTCCTTCCCTTTTTGCCTCTTTGTGTAATCATCTGCACTACTATTCTTCACTTTCCCATTCCCTTACCTCATTGTGGGCTAGCTTCCACACATCAATCTTTGGCTTTTGGGGGCCTGGCTTATTTCACATAGCATAATACTATTCATATACTTCTAGTTAGCAGCAAATGTCATAATTTTATTGCTTTTTGTTACTAATATTCCATTGTTTATATGTTCCACAATTTCTTCTTTTATCAGTTAATACAGCTTAGCTATTGTGAATTAAGTTGCTATAAAAATGCATCATTCTGGTATGCTGATGTTAAGTCCTCCTATATTCTGAGGAGTGGGATAACTGGGTCAAATGTTGGTTCCATTTCAAGTTTTTTGAGGCATGTCCATATTGCTTTCCAGAGTGGTTGCACTAATTCAAAAGTGCATGAATGTTCCCTTTTTCCCACATCTTTACTAAGATTTACTAACTTGTATTTTTGATGCCATTCTGAATGGAGTGAGATGAAATCTCACTGTAGTTTTGATTTGCATTTCTGTAATTGCTAGAGATGATGAACATTTTTTATATATTTTTTGACCATTTGTATTTCTTCTTTTGAGAACACTGTTTATTTCCTTTGCCCATTTGTTGATTGGATTATTTGTTATTTTCGATGTCAAGTTTGTTTTAGTTCTTATTATATGCTAGAGATTAATGCTCTCTCTGAGGTGCAAGTGGCAACACTTTTATCCCACTCTATAGACTCCCTCTTCATTTTTGTGACTGTTTCCTCTGCTGTGAAAAATCTTTTCAGTTTGATGTCATTCATTTATGGATTTTAAAATTTTACTACTTACACATTAGGAGTCTTATTAAGGAGGTTAGTTCCCAGCTGATATTTACATTGATTTCTAATTCAAATTATTTGCATTGTCTGTCATGGTCAAATTAAAAGCTCCTTAGTTTTTTTAGTTGTCTCAAGGAGTAAACTTGCTTTTACTCAGTCTGTTTTTCTGTTCTTTATTTCATTTATCTTCTTGATATATCAGCCCTTCATCATGTCATGGCCTATCTCTTATTTTTTACTTTTGTCTCCTACCCAGACAGTTCCCCAGTTCTATTTGTTCCAGGCACACAGCAAACAAATAGAACTGGGTTGTCATTCTCTCATTCTATAGTTTTCAGTTTATATGTGCCCTTGCATCTAAGGGTAGTCTCTTGTAGACAAGATAGTTGCATCAGGTTTTTTATTCATTTTACCAAACTTTGCTTTCTTGAGAGTGTGTTTTTAAAAGGAATGTGGTTACTTCATTCTGCTACTTTTGTTATATCACCCCACTTCTTTCTAGACTTTGTAATTTCTAATGAGAATTTTACTGAGAATCCATAACTGTGAGGAATCACTTCCCTTATTTGCATCCTAGATTCTCTTTATGTCTTTTTTTTTTTTTTTTTGGCAAAAGATGCGTCTAGTTCAGAGTGCACTAAGCTGGGATGTGTGTTTTATATTTTCCTTCAAGTTTGGAGATTGATTTGCCATTATTTCTTCAGCTATTCTTTCTGCCTCTTTTGGAATGTTCATTCTTCATATGTTGGTACACTTGATGGTCTTAAAGACTCTTGTTTTTATTCAGCTTTTATTTCCCTCTCCTCACATTAGAACATCTAAATCTACCTGTCTTAAAGTTGACTCATTTTTTCTGCCTACTCAGATCTGCTATGAAATGTAGTGAGTATTTTACTCATTTATAGGGCTTTCAGGACCAGATTTTTTAATTTGTTTTATTTTTGTAGCTTTCATTGATTGATTGGAACCTTTGGGGAGACATCATTGTCTTACTTTTCTTTAGTTCTTTATGCATCATTTCTTTAAGTGTTTGAGCCTCCTTAAGATGATTTATTAAGTCTTGGTGTTGTAAGTTCAGTGCACTGGCCATCTCAGTTTTTGTTGTTGTTTTGTTTGTTTCTTTGTTTTGTTTTATGGTCATACTTGTGGGGTTTGTGTGTATGTTGCCTATTTTTTTTTTTTGCATGTATTTTTCAACCCTAGAAATGGCATTATTCCCCCTGCCCTCTTCTTTATTGTTGTTTTTTGTAGTAGTTGTATAACTAATGACTTTTGAACTTGTTTGTTTTTGTGAGGTTTATTAGGTAAAATTTACATGATGTAAAATTAATTAATTTAAAAAAACACTTATGTGACACTAAATAGTTGAAGTATTTGTGTGCAACTACCATTTTTGTCTAGTTACAAGACATTTTTCACCACTAGCTCCTGTCCCAAAGGAATCTCAATCCCAAGAAAGTATTCCCCATTTACCTCCTCAGCTAGGTCTGGGACTTTCGGTTTGCTTTTTGTCTCAATAAACTTCCTATTTTGGATATTTTTTTATAAACAGAAAAAATGTGGCCTTTGGTGTCAAGCTACTTTTACTTTTGGTGTAACTTCCTTAGGGTTCATCTATAGCGTAGTAGCATGCCTTGCTTTTACATTTGGCTGATGTTCTGCTGTATATGCAGACTGCCTTGTGTTTGTTCATTCATCAGTTGATAGGCAATAGGGTTCTATCCATCTTTTGGCTTTTGTGAATGATAATGTTGTGAATATTTGTTTATAAAACCTGTTCAAGCCCTTGCTTTCAGTTCTTTGGCCATGTACTAAAAGTAATATTATGGTATTGTCATATGGTAATTCTGTTTTACTCTTTGAAGAACCTCCATAATACAAATTATTCCATGGCCATTTCATAGTCTCCCAGATGGTGCTTATAAGTTCCAGCTTCTCATTCTCACCAACAATTTTTTTCTTGCCCCACCATATCTTCATCATGATGAGAATTGCCTTTACATTGGCCTTCACAGTGGCATCCCTGGTTTTGATTTATATTTTCCTAAAAGCTTACAATGTTTAGAATCTTCATATGCTTGATTGATCTTTTATTAAAGTCTACATTGCTTCTCTGACTTCTCTTAGAATGATATTTATCTACCAGTCCACAGTTTGCTTTAGACCTATAAAACCCTCTCCTAGTCTTTGCAAATTGTTTTTGTTTTGGAATCATTTTTAGTACTGTTTAAAATTGCTTCAGCCTTCACCTCCTACTTGGACAACGCATGAAAATTCAGAGTGAAGAGCCACAGGTTTCTAAAGTCTTTCCTGGGTATATGTGGCCTGTTCAATTCACAGGAGTAAAAAGAAGTTTATCAAAGTAATTCCTCAAAGTATTTTTCTCCCATTTTATCCCCCTGTGATATTTTAGAGAGTGTGTTGTTTGTCCAGTCTCTTCTTCCAGCCAGGAGCACCTGTGGCTAATTCATTTGCTTTTATATATTTTCATCAAACACAGCCAGGAAAATCTCTCCTGTTCTGAGGAAACGATCAGGAAAGTAATGTTAAAATCAGGCACTTGAGCTGCTCCTACAGGAGGTCATCAAATAGATCAAAACATACCCCAAGTTTTGTTTTTTCCTTTTTGTAAGTATTCTGGATTTTATTAGAAATTCAGTGCTGAATTTTGTGAATTTACTATAGAATTTAAAAAATGACACTTTACCAGCTTAACTTTTTTAGTAGAGGGACAAATTTTATACCTTCTAATTCCATTATTTTTGATGACTTCTGAAATACACATTTTTTTATAGCTAAGAATCTTTTTCACTTATTTGTGAACATTTTATATTTCTTAAATTATGTATTATTTTTATTTGTGCTTTTCTCTGAATATTATTTTTAATATTCATAATCTATTCCTCTTAGGGCCTATACTTGAAGGTAGAGCTTCCACCATCAAAAACAGCATTTTTAACATTTGTAAGTCAACATCCCTCCATTAGTTCTCACCAATATTACTTCTGTTTTCTTGTTCTCAGGTTGTTCGTACAAATCAGTGTGCAGGGGAGTTTGTCATCACTTTCCCTCGTGCTTACCACAGTGGCTTTAACCAAGGCTACAACTTTGCTGAGGCTGTCAACTTTTGCACTGCTGACTGGGTAAGTCTAAAATGTAGTGAGCTTGCAGGTAGAAAGATAAAAAGAATTTGGGTAGATATGGCTGTGGTAAGTGTTGTGGTTTCCAGCTAGCAATACACAGTCTTAAACACACTTGCAGCTACCTGCTGGACGCCAGTGTATTGAACACTATCGCCGGCTTCGGCGCTATTGTGTCTTCTCCCATGAGGAGCTTATCTGCAAGATGGCTGCCTTCCCAGAGAAGTTGGATCTCAATCTAGCAGTGGCTGTGCATAAGGAGATGTTCATAATGGTGCAGGAGGAGCGTCGTCTACGAAAGGCCTTGTTGGAGAAGGTGGGTGATGGAGACCAGGGCTTCAGAATTCAGTGGATATCCTTTTGTAGGGAGACACAGACCAGCATTGAGTAAGCATTCTACGCCGTATCTTTAGGTCATGCAGTTTTTTGAAATGAAAGGGAAGACTGTATGTGTTCATATTTTCTTCTTCCAATTTCTCTACAGCTATCCTTACCAGATTGAGCCCACAACAGGGGCTCAGTATTGGCTGAGGTGGGGTGTTCACAACCCTGCCCGGTCTTTACAGTATATGTGGGTTGAACACCCCCAGGGCATCACGGAGGCTGAGCGAGAGGCTTTTGAGCTGCTTCCAGATGATGAGCGTCAGTGCATCAAGTGCAAGACCACGTGTTTCCTATCAGCTCTAGCATGCTACAACTGCCCAGATGGCCTTGTCTGCCTGTCCCACATCAATGATCTTTGCAAGTGTTCAAGTAGTCAACAGTACCTACGGTGAGTATCAAGTCTACCTGCTAGAGGTGAAAGATTACAGAGCTGGGCCAGATGTGTTTTTCTCTGCCCTCTTCCTTCAGATATCGGTACACCTTGGATGAGCTGCCTACCATGCTGCATAAGCTCAAGGTTCGGGCTGAATCTTTTGACAACTGGGCCAACAAAGTGCGGGTGGCCCTAGAGGTGGAGGATGGACGCAAGCGCAGTGAGTAATGGGAAAGGGAAGGTTGTCTTCACAACACTCTTTCTTCAGTATTCGTGACCGTCTTTTTCTGCCCTTCATAACACTGCCCTCCTCCTGCAAATTGAATTCTTTTTGTAGGTTTTGAAGAGTTAAGGGCACTGGAGTCTGAAGCCCTTGAGAGGAGATTTCCTAATAGTGAGCTTCTTCAACAGTTGAAGAACTGCTTGAGTGAGGCAGAGGCTTGTGTTTCCCAAGTCCTGGGGCTGGTCAGTGGCCAAGGAACCAGGTACGTAGAGGGGACAGCACAAACAGTGGTAATGTGTAACAGTGAATAGCAAAAATGGATAGGCTACAATAAGGAGTTATTAAACAAAAATTAGTATGTTATATATAGTCATATTGGTAAATGAAGCTTACACAGCTCAGTTTATAAAATATGGACTCAATATTGGGCAAGTTATAGGAAGAATATATATAATACATGAGCAGAAAATTGTAGAGTATGAACTAGAAATTGTGCAGGTAGGCAGTTTCAAACATGATAAGATAGAGTTTGAAATTATATCATAAATGGCAATGAAAATGAAGATTTTCTCTACTGCCTAACATGATAGGAAATCTCAAAAAAAGATTCAGAAATCAATTTCTGGGATATCTATTCCGGGCTCTGTACCTGGATAAATTTTAGTGTTTAAATCCACATATCTTATTTGATTATCAGATATAGATGATGTCAGGTACATCTATCTGCAAATTCAAATGATTGTATTTTGTATGTTTTAGTGGATACTAGAAACTAATAGCTGATTTTAGTATTAAGTCAATAGTTGTAAAAATTGAAATTTTACAAAAATACAGGTATGGTAATGACAAGGGATTTTAAGGAATGATCATTTGTTAAATACCAGAATCAGAGTATCAAGAAAGTGCCACCTTGATTTTCAGTAATACTAGTTTTAAACAAATTTTTTTCTCTTGTTTTTGGTTTTATGTCTGCTGTACTTTAGAAATACATTGTTTCGCATATTTCTGCTTCTTCTTTCAAACCTGTTTTTGCAATATTGAATTTCTTGAAGAGATGAAAAATTTAAATTTTAGAATAAATAAATTTCCTTTTAGTTACTTTCTCTTCTCTATTTTTCAAACGAAGCCAGATTTTCTTACCTTTATACCTATGACACTTATTATCAGAAGGCCTTGTGTTTCCAGAATTACAAATTCTTGGAAATATTTCTTAATTGAGATGCAGAACTTGTAAATATATACGGAATAATATATAAGATGTTTTCAGTATAGGTATGTGTTGCACAATGATCAGGTAAATGAGAGCATACCTATCTCTACAAATGTATCATTTCTTTGTGGTGAATATCACAAAATCCTATTGTTTTTGAACTATTATCATAAATTATCTTTATAGTTTTAATTTTAATCTATGTTAAGTTGCCATTCTACTTTGTGGCCCTCAATTATTTTTCACTTAATAGATATTGAGACTGTATCTTAGAACTTACTCTCTTTTGGAGCTGTTCCATTTCACAAAATGAACCTTTATTTCTTTTCCGGAGCTCATGTATTCTCTTGAGCATCTGTATCATTATTTGAAACTCCTTTTTCTAAAAATGATTGTATCTTCTAACATTTCTGTTAGTAGAGTTATCTTCAGTCTCAATTTGAATGCTAATACTCATGTCCTCTGGGCTGTTTGTTTGTTTATTTTACTTAGTTATGCATGATGGCAGAATGCATTTTGATTCATTATACACAGAGTACAACTTTTCATTTCTCTGACTGTATGTGATGTAGAATTACATTATATATGTAGCCATACATGACACTAGGGCTATCATTCCACCATTTTCCTGCTCCCATGCCCTCCTTGCCTTTGATTAAAGTTCCTCCATTCTTTCCATGTCCCCTCCCTTATTATGGATCAGCATCCACTTACCAGAGAGAACATTTGGCATTTGTTTTTTTGGGATAGGCTTACGTCACTTAGCATGATATTTTTCATCTCCATCCATTTATGTGTAGATTTTATAATTTTATTCTCTTTCATTGCTGAGTAATATTCCATTGTGTATATATACCACGCTTTTTTAATCCATTAATCTATTGAAGGGCATCCAGGTTGGTTCAACAGTTTAGATATTGTGAATTGAGCTACTATAAACATTGAAGTGGTTGTGTTACTGTAGTTGCTGTTTTTGAGTCCTTTGAGTATACACTGAGGAGTGGAATGGCTGGGTCAAATGGTAGTTCCATTCCAAATTCTCTAAGGAATCTCCATACTGCTTTCCAGATTGGTTACACCAATTTGCGGTCCTACCAGCAATGTATGAATGTGCCTTTTCCTCCACATCCTCGCCAACACTTATTGTTGTTTGTATTCTTGATAGTTGTCATTGTAACAGGTGTGAGATGAAATCTTAGCTTTGGTATGCATTTCTGTAATTACTAGAGATGTGGAACATTTTTTCATATGTCCGTTGATCTGTTGTATATCTTCTGAGAAGTATCTGTTTAGGTCCTTAGCTCATTTATTGATTGAGTTGTTTGTTTTTTGGTGTTAAGTTTTTTGAGTTCCTGGAGATTTAGTGCTATATCAGATCTGCATGTGGCAAAAATTTGTTCCCAGAATGTGGGCTCTCTGTTCACTTCATTGATTGTTTCTTTTGCTGAGAAGAAGCTTTTTAGTTTGAATCCATTCTATTTATTGATTCTTGATTTTTTTTTTTTTTTTTTTTTTACTTGTGCTATAGGAGTCTTGTTAAGGAAGTAAGGTCCTAAGCTAACATGATGAAGATTTGAGCCTACTTTTTCTTCTCTTAGGTGCATGGTCTGTAGTCTAATTCCCAGGTCCTTGATCCACTTTGAGTTTAATTTTGTACATGGTGAGTCGTAGGGGTTTAGTTTCACTTTGGTGCAGATTCATTTCCAGTTTTCTCAGCGCCAGTTGTTGAAGAGGTTATCTTTTCTCCACTGTATGTTTTTGGCACCTTTGTCTAGCATGAGATAACTGTATTAATGTGGGTTTGTCTCTGTCTTCTATTCTATACCATTGGGCTACACGTCTATATTGGGGCCAGTACCATGCTGTTTTTGTTACTATAGCTTTGTAGTATAGTTGAAGACCTAGTATTGTGATTCCTCCTGCTACATTCTTCTTGTTAAGGATTGCTTTGGCTATTCTGGTTCTCTTATTCTTCCAAGTTAATTTCATGATTGCCCTTTCTATTTCTATAAGGAAAGATGTTGGGATTTTAATTGGAATTGCATTGAATCTATATAGCACTTTGGCCATTTTGACAATATTGATTCTCCCTATCCAGGAGCATGAGAGATTTTTCCATCTTCAAAGGTCTTCTTCAGTTTCTTTCTTTAGTGTCCTATAGTTTTCATTGTAGAGGTTTTTCACCTCTTTTGTTAAATCAATTCCCAAGTATTTTATTTTGAAGCTGTTGTGAATGGGGTAGTTTTTCTAATTTCTCTTTCAGAGGATTCATTACTGATGTATGGAAATACAGTTGATTTTTTATATTCTGCTACTTTGCTGAATTCATTTATTAATTCTAGAGTTTTCCAGTGGAACTTAGTAGATCCTCTAAGTGTAGAATCATGTCATCTCCAAATAATGATAGTTTGAGTTCTTTTTCTATTTGTATCCCTTTAATTTTTTTTGTCTCTCTAATTGCTCTGGCTATTGTTTCAAGGACTGTGTCAAATATGGGCTGTTTATTTTTATGTACTTTTCTCATTCATTTTTACTGTTTATAGAGTTGCCATAAGAAATAGAATGAAAGCCGGGCGCGGTGGCTCACGCTTGTAATCCCAGCACTTTGGGAGGCTGAGACAGGAGAATTGCGAGTTCAAAGCCAGCCTCAGCAAGGGCAAGGCGCTAAGCAACTCAGTGAGACCCTGTCTCTACATAAAACAAAATAGGGCTGGGGATGTGGCTCAGTGGTCGAGTGCCCCTGGGTTCAATCCCGGGTACCAAAAAAAAAAAAAAAAATAGAATGAAAAGCACTGTAGGGGGCAGTTCTACATTTTTGTTCTCATTAAAGAGTAACCTACCTGTGTTAATGTGTTTTCTTCTAATATTATTAACCATCCATCTAGTGGTAACAGCTTCCAAATTACATTTCCTTAAAAACTTGGATTCCTTCACATTGCTATTTTCAGGCTCTTCTTTCATTTTTGTTTCTATCAGCTGTAAAATATTTTCAAGTCTTTATCTTAACTTTTTGGTTCAGTATTTGAATTTAGAAGGTAGATCTTTGCAAGGATATAACATGGAAAAAGAAATAAGAGTGTTCATGTGTGGTCTTCAGCAGGTTCACTGAGCAAGTCTTTTCTGCCTGGCTCTTACAGGATGGAAACCCCACTACTTACCCTGCCTGAGCTCCAGATCCTTTTTGAGCAGATGGGTAGCCTGCCCTGTGCAATTCATCAGATTGGGGATGTTAAGGTAAAGAGAGACCTGAGCAGGTGGAATTTTTGTTAACAGGAGATAATGGGAAGAATTCTGAGAATAAGGGGAACTTCAAAACCTGGTTGTTCTAAATAACTCCTATAACACTACATTCTTTCCTAGAAGATTTGGAAATGGGTAGTTCCATACTGTCCTTGTTCTTACAGGCTATAGTTCCCAGGGATTTCTTCATAAATAAAACTTACTAAAGATAATAAACAGATATCAAAGATACTAATACATAAAAATCTGACTCAGGGGACTAGAGAATTTGAGAAGTGGGCTCTTTTATCAGTTTTTGGAGTCTCAAGAGGCTTTCAAGAAGGATAAAATTGTATGTTTAGGATAATTCAAGAGGAAATGAGGGATTCTCTGATAAGCAGCCTTTAACAGTTTATGAAGTTAAAGATTGTGGTTTAGGACATGTTTAAGAAGTATAAATCAAAAGAAAATTTCTATGAGAGAAGGTGGGGACTGGGTTAAGACTAGGTTAGAGTCTTTAAATTTCTACTGTATTTTCTCTTAATTTACTATGCAGGATGTCCTGGAACAGGTGGAGGCCTACCAAGTTGAGGCCCGTGAGGCTCTGATCTCATTGCCCCCTAATCTAGGGCTACTACAGTCCTTATTGGAGAAGGGACAGAAACTGGGTGTTGAAGTACCTGAAGCCCATCAGCTTCAGCAACAGGTGCAACAAGCACAGTGGCTAGATGAAGTGAAGCAGGCATTGTCCCCCTCAGCCCAAAGGGGGTCTCTGGTCATCATGCAGGAGCTGCTGGCAATGGGTGCCAAGATAGCCTCTAGCCCTTCTGTGGACAAGGCCCTGGCTGAGCTTCAAGAACTGCTGACCATTGCAGAACGCTGGGAAGAAAAAGCCCATTTCTGCCTGGAGGCCAGGTAATGCTCAAACTCTCCCATCTGAACCCTTCCAGTAATCTTTACCTTAGAGTTTGGAAGTAATTAAGAGTATGGATTCTAAGGGTGACCTTGGACATCAGATTACCAGTCAGGCATTTGCTAAACTTGTAACAAATTTTCATACAGTTTAATGTCTTTTGACATGTTTTGGTGGTCTCTAAACTTATAGGTAATAATCAAGGAGTTATGGCCGAGTTTGTTCTTTGATCATAGATGCTATTATATAACTTGTAAGTTTCCTGTGTGTCCCCATTGTTACTTAGAACATTCCTTGGATGTAGATTATTATTGTTTCCTTTATCAGACCTTCTCTTGGTTATGCTTTTAGCAAGCCCAAAGTGCATGCAAATATTGTCTACAGTATTTAATAGTGGATTTCTTTTCCCAAACATGTTTAGGCAAAAACATCCACCAGCCACATTGGAAGCTATAATCCGTGAGGCAGAAAACATCCCTGTTCACCTGCCTAACATCCAGGCCCTGAAAGAAGCTCTAACTAAGGCACATGCTTGGGCAGCTGATGTGAATGAAATTCAAGTGAGGACTGTTTTTCGTTTTCCTGCTATAGGCCTGCAACTATACAGTAGCAAAGTCTACTTTGGCCTTTTTACTCAGTTGGGTTGTTCTAGAAACTGAAAATGAGATTTTGAGGTCAGATGCCACTAGAAGGGAGACAATTCTACTTTGTTGGGCTGTGCTACCTAGTACAGAGGGATGTTGAAGGGCTCAGTTGAGGAGCTGAGGATTTCAGGATAACAACAGGGTGGGAAGAAGCATGTAACCAAGAGCTAAGCAGAGGTCCCCAGTGTAAAGGAGGGCAAAGAAAGCAAATCATAAGAGTGTTTCTGGCCTAAGGGAAATCTTTGATTCTGAGTAAATGGAAGTAGGATCCCCAGAAGAAAAGTAGTTGCTGTCTCATTTTTCCTTTTTGCCCTGTATTATAGATGCCTTGTTTACAAAAATGTAGACATAATCATTAACATAATTTATCTGAGCTCTCTCTTTTCCCTGTCCCAGAATGGTGATCACTACCCCTGCTTGGATGACTTGGAGGGCTTGGTAGCAGTGGGCCGGGACTTGCCTGTAGGGTTGGAGGAGTTGAAACAGCTGGAACTTCAGGTCCTGATGGCACATTCCTGGAAGGAAAAGGCTTCCAAGACTTTCCTCAAGAAGAATTCTTGCTATACCCTGTTGGAGGTGAGACTGGCAACTTAACCTGCAAACACTTTCTAGGCCCAACCCTAGCTTTTGAGACAGCTCATAGAAGAATGTGAGCTTTGAGCACATTGGAGAGAGAAAGGCAAGTCATCTCCCCTGTCTGTCTGCTATAGGTCCTTTGCCCATGTGCTGATGCTGTCTCAGACCGCATCAGTCGTAGTCGTTGGCTGGAGAAAGAGCTGGGGCTGTACAGATCTGACACAGAGCTACTGGGACTGTCTGCACAGGATCTCAGGGACCCAGGCTCCGTGGTAAGAAACTTGACACAGATGGGAAGAACTGGGTTCTGAGTATCTTTCAAAGAACCTAGCCATGTATCTGAACAGAGTGATTATGGGTGTTGTTTGTTCACTGAGCCTCTTTCTTAATTTAGAAGTATTCAGGGGGCCAGAACAGAGAGAGGATGGGCTGCTGACCTGCTTTCCTCCCCTCTCCTGGGCATAATAGATCATAGCCTTCAAGGAGGGGGAACAGAAGGAAAAGGAAGGTATCTTGCAGCTTCGTCGCATCAACTCAGCCAAGCGCAGTCCACTGGCATCATCAACCACAGTCTCCTCTGCAGCCTCCATCTGTGTGTGTGGGCAGGTGCCAGCCAGGGTGGGAGCGCTGCAGTGTGACCTGTGTCAGGATTGGTTCCATGGGCGGTGTGTGACGGTGCCCCGTATCCTCAGCTCCCAAAGGCCTAGCCTTACCTCATCCCCTCTGCTGGCCTGGTGGGAATGGAACACCAAATTCCTGTGTCCACTGTGCATGCGCTCACGGCGCCCACGACTGGAAACCATCCTGGCCCTGCTGGTAGCACTGCAAAGACTGCCTGTTCGTCTACCTGAGGGTGAAGCTCTGCAATGCCTTACAGAGAGGGCCATTGTCTGGCAGGGTCGTGCCAGACAGGCTCTGGCCTCTAAGGATGTAACTACTCTGTTGGGACAACTCGCTGAGCTTCGCCAACAGCTACAAACTGAACCTAGATCTAAGAAACCCCATACATATTCTTCAGGCTCTGTTCCCCTCAGAGAAGACAGTGGCAACGCTATGCCTAAGGTAACCTGCCCAGCCTAATTCTTGTCCTCAAATTCTTGTCTTCTGGTCCTGTTTCTATTTATACTCCAACCTTTCTGCATGATTCTGCATCTAATTAAGCCCCTAGCCACTGCTTCTTGCCAGCAGATTGAGGCTGCCTTCTTCTAGGAGGGGCAGATCCCAGGTTTAGAATTGGAGGGAAAAAAATAGGGGGTGGTTCTTCAGTTCAATTATTGCCACCCATTTTTGGTCCTTTTGGCAGGTTGACAGATTTCTGGAGGCTGGAGAAAGCATGACCAGTCCTGAGATGTTTCCTTCAGGGGAGGTCTCAGATAAAAATGGTAGGTATAGATGTGTTATAAGTGGGCCATTGACTGGGCATCAACAGAGTGAACCCCTGTGGTCTTGAGCTCTGCTGTGGTGTTAAGACTTAAAACACATTAACTGAGCTTGTCCCATAACTTCGTAGATCTGGAACTGCTATCCTCGTTGTTACCACAGTTGACTGGCCCTGTGTTGGAACTGCCAGAGGCAACCCGGATTCCCCTAGAGGAGCTCATGATGGAGGGGGACCTGCTTGAGGTGTCCCTGGATGAGAATCACAGCATCTGGCAGCTGCTACAGGCTGGACAGCCTCCAGACATAGAGCGGATCCATACACTTCTGGAGGTGAGGAAAGTGGTCACAGGCAGAGGCCAAGTAAGCAAGAAGCTGAGTCTTGACCATTCACCCACAACCTCTTTCTGTTGGTGTATTATAGCTTGGAAAGCCTGATCATCACCGAAGTCATACACGAGGCCAGGCACTAGGGAGGCGACAGCGGAGACGGAGGCAGAAAGTTGATCAGGGAATGAAGGGTGAGGATGTTATTCAAGAAGAGGTGGAATCAAAAAAGTTACGGAGCTCAGGGATTAAGCTTGAGGAAGAATCGTTCCAAGAAGAAACAGACCATGAAAATTTGTTCTTGACATGCCCTGGAGACCACAGCCCTATCTTGGAAAGGAACCAGAATAGCTTACAACAAAAGGATCAAGGCCCTTCAGCTTCTTTAATGCCTTTGCTCCACCTGTCCTCCCCTCACCAGCAAGAGTTGTGACAATAGCACAAATGGTGGTTTTACTTTCTTTTTAAGCTTTGCCTCCTGGTCAAGACTTAAGTAGGGGCTTATTTCCTATCCAAAATCTGTCACCAGATTTTATATCCTAATGATACTATAAATGGTCCTTTGATTACAAGGAACATGTCCTGTTTGCTTCTTGCCAGAAATCTCTTGCCAGCAACATCCCTGGGACTAATACAGAGAAAGTCATTTCTTCACCTGGCTTAACTTCTAGTAAGGATAGGAGCAAATAAAATTTGAGAAAGGCCAAGCATATGCCTTTCCCTCAGCTCACTTTGTCTTAAACCCTCTTTTTTCTTGATCTTGTATCTTTAAAATATTTTGGTGCTTCAGGGCTTCATCTGTCCTTTAGCTTCTCCCCTTGGTTCATTGTAAGAAAAGATCTTGTATGTTGTAATTACTTGCTAAGGGCAAAAAGAATAGAGTAAAACTTGAAAGTTTTGGTTCCAGTTGTCTATTTTTAATGTACTTCTTTTTGTTAAAAATAAAACAATGGTTGTGTTTTGAATCTCTGGACTGATTTGTACTTTTGGGAACACTGGAGTAGAGGACTAAAAGTCTGGTCATATCCCAGGAGTATGAGTCAACACAAATTTTACTCTGTTGGGGTGGTGAGAGGCATCAGAGTAATTTTCACATAAGATGTAAAGAGTTAAGAGAAGGTTATTTTATAATTCACCCTTCATGATTGTCCATTTGCTCCAGAATCATTAAATTGAAAGGTTATTATCTCTGTCCCATTGCTTTATGCCACTTTGACAAGAGCAATTAATACCAGTGATCAATACAAGCTTCTTTCTTTGCATTTCTTAGTGATCCAATCATACAAAAAATCTCTTATGCTCGATTCCTTATAGTAACTACTTGTTGTCATCTTCATTTTGAATCTGTTAAATATTTTTCCATTTTTCAAATTTTTTTCACTAGTCAGTGTAGACCATACTGTTTCTAGCACAATTGTATCAATACCACCCTTCTTGCCTACACTACGTCTTTCCCACTTTGCTCAGTCATGTGTAAGCAGAATTTTGTTAACAGGAAATCTAATCATAGTTCTTCTAGTTAAAATTTCCATGTCTCAACAAACAGTATTATACCTTACCATATCATAGCAATCAGTTGAGATAAATATGGAATTTTATGATGTTTTTCTTAAATGTAAGAAATATTTGATTCTTGCTTTTTTTTTTTTTTCCTTCTACCCTTATATGTGAGGAAATGGCTGTGGTCCTCAAACCAGGTCCTCAGGAAGTTTATAATGGAAAATATTTAGGCATGTAGTGAATGGACTAAGCACTTTCTAAAATATCCTCAGAAACGGACCGACCCACAATTACTTCCTGCTGAGGCAAAGCCAAAAGTCAGAACAGTTCTGTATTTTTAATAAACCACTTCTGCTAGTTGTTCCTATATTAGTTTCACTCAGGAAGTAAATTCTGACACCATAGAAATCATGCACAAACTTGCAGCATTAATTTTTATATGTAAGTGATGGGTTTACTTTGTGATTATAAGGTATTATCCTGTAATTGAGTATGTTCCTTAGGAAACATAATCAGATCTCAAGCCATAGAAATGGTAATGCCACCAGGTGCAATGGTGCACACCTGCAATCCCAGTTATTTGGGAAATAGCTTTCCATATTTCAGG
Source organism: Xerus rutilus (assembly GCA_028644305.1). Taxonomy (NCBI): domain Eukaryota; kingdom Metazoa; phylum Chordata; class Mammalia; order Rodentia; family Sciuridae; genus Xerus; species Xerus rutilus. The sequence continues at coordinate 1,727,088 of JAQQSJ010000020.1, forward strand.
CCAGCCTGGCAGCTTAGCAAGATTCTATCTCTAGACTTAAAATAGGACTGGGGAGGAGAATATAGCTCAGTAGTAGTGCATGTCCTGAGGATCAATACCTGTATTAGGGTTCTCTAGAAGAACAGAATCAACAGGAAGTATAATTATAAAAATGGGATTTATTAGGTTGGTTTATGCCACAAGAGTCAAGATTGTCCAAAGTGGCCACCTGCAGGGTGGAGAGCTGGAAGAACCAGTAGCTGCACAGTCCAAGAAGCTGAAGCCCCAGTACAAGAGAGATCAATGGTGCTACCCTAGTCCAAGACTGAAGACTTCTGCAAACTCCTGGAGAATCACTGTCAGAGTCTACTTTGGAAGAGAGAAGTGAGAGTTCAATATCTTGATGCTTATAGCAGCAATCAAGAACCTGTTCAAGAAGAATAAAGCTTGCATCTGCTGTGGCTTCCTTGTTCTGCCAACGTTTTATTTCATCCAAGCCATCATTCTATTGGACAGTGCTTTCTGTGCTTAGGGAGGGTCTTCACTTCAATTGGCTATCCCACATGCCAATTATTCCTTGACACCCTTATTGACACACCCAGAAGCCTCTTAATCATTAGCATCTCTTAATCCAGTCAACAATGCAAATTACCATTACAATTCTACCCCTTGTCAACTTGATATCAAATATCTTTATATCATACTTTATCTCCAAATATACACAATAACAAGGTCTTGATTCTGCCTAACATACTATTCTTCCTACAACTCAATGCATTATTAGTTTTTTCCCCAGAATAGATGAGAAACCAAAAACATTGATTTTTAAGTCAGCCAATATTACATTATATGATAAACAACAGGAGATTAACAAGCATTTTAACATATTCTTAATGGAATAGGGAAGAAAAGTCAATGATAATTATCATCTTTGTTTCTGTAACTGGTTATGTAGCAATAGTTGGTATGTATAACTACCTTCTACTACCCATTTTGTATTCCTTGTACCTTCAGCAAGCACCTCAGCAGGCTTTGGTTCTTCCTGGAGGTATGACCCACACCTTCATACCTGAAGGGTCTGAGACATTTGTCATCTTACCTGGATTGGACTGTTTCCCATTGACCTTAATAATGGGAGAGAGTAATACCAAGGAGATGCCCTAAGGGATCTCCTGCAATCCAGGAATATTCTTCCTTACCTCCACTGTGCAGTAACAGTCTAGTGGCCCTTTGTAATCTGGATTAATCCCCCCTGCTAGCACCATAACTCCCTTCTTAGCCTGTTAACTCAGAGGCATGAGGAGCTCAAAGTGGACAGGGCAAAGTCTCAACTTCTAGTTTAATGAAATCATCGTTGTGTCTTCAGGCAAAAGCATTCCTTCATCTGGAACTAAGACTCAGGCCTGCAAAGTATAATGTTACAGGAACAAGGAGCAAAAACTTCCCTTGAGCATTATAAGGGGTAAAGTTAAGTGGTACCTTTCTATTACAATGTTATATTCTGGGACTGGGGAAATAACCACAGGATAAATTTAGTGGCCCACTGGACCTGCCGTGAGTCAGACCTTGCCCCAAGACGCCATTGATCACCTGGCCTCCATAAGCCCCTACTTTTACTGAAGGGCCACAATAAGTTTTTGTTCTGTGGAATCAAAGTCAATTCAGGGCCTGAGTCCAGTAGTCCCCTGAAAGTTCTGATCACTGCCTTTTTCCCTTAGCACAGTTACCCTGGTAAAAGGGCTTAGGTCCTTTTGGAAAAAGTGGGAGAAAGATTAATAGTAAATACTTTTGACACTGTACCAGTGTCCTTCCTCAAGGAGACCTAGTCTCCCCTTCATTAAAGGGGTTCTGCATCAGTATTTGGCTTAAATCTGGGAAGTGGTTGAGGGGCTATGATTCTCTGTTGTTGTGATCTAGGTCAGACATTACATTTGCCATGGAATTTTTCTGCTTATATAAGGCAAGTCAGAATTTGATGTGTTTCCCACATATTTAGCTTCCAGTAACACCATGATTAATTAGCTAATGCCAGAAATGTACATGAGTCAGAACATTTTGTCTATTTATTCTACATTACTATTTATTATTACAACTCTGACCACCCTGTTTTTGATGGTCAGATCCCACTTGATCTCTCCCTCCCCGAGATCCAATTATTCTTATCACATTTAAGTCTTCCAGTTGATTGACCACAGCTCCTACAGTAAGATGTGGCATGCAAAGAAGAGCAACAACAGAGTTCTTCAAGGATGCTGGGGTTTCCCTTACAAATCTGCTTCTTATAGTTTTGGTGAAGCACACATCTTTTGGACCCCCATATATAGAGGAGGAAAAGGTTGTACATGACAGATCCACTCCAGCATTCATATCTCTCTGAGTCTCTGAATTCCCTCATCAACAATAAACCAAAGAATGTCAGGCTTTTCCAGGTCATTTATTATTGGCCATCTTTGGACCCATACTTTAACTTACCAGCCATACAAACTATTAGTACCTCTTTTTAACACTGAGAGCTATAATATTAAATCTAGAATTTTGTTTAATGTACCAATATCAATAAAGTCAGCCTGATCTAAGTTTATATTTCTTTGGCTACTATCTCACACCCCTAAAATCCATTCCCAAACATGTTTCCCAGACCTCTGCTTGTATGAATTAGAGAACTCAAAAAGTTCCTTTGGAATGTAGCATACCTCCTCATGGGACATACTATGTACCTCACCTTCAGAAGCATACTTAGATTTGGATCTAGTTATTGGTTTGGAGGCAAAAGTGGATGTTGAGGGTGGGTCTTGAGGGGTATCAAAATTTTCATGCTCAGTAACTGAATCACTGGAGATTTTTAATGTTTTCATAAACAAAACAGGATTAGCTCTTTGCAGGTAGGGTGGAGAAGCGAATGCCACAGAAGGTGGGAGTAATGATGCCTCAGTGGCTAATGATGGGTGCTCAACAATTTCTGGCAAAATAAACTCATCAGAATAAGGGAGTTTAATGTCCCCAGCCCTTCAGGATCTTCCCATATAGTACCATCCCAACTTGCAGGATGTCATTCTTTTCCAAGCAGCTTCCTCACTTTAACTGCAGACATCTTCCAAGACTGAGAGTTAAACTCTCATCTTAATTCAGCCAAATCAGAATGAGGGTTTGTGTTTGGGTTTTAGCAACTTCAGTTCTGAAACTACAAGAAGAGTATCTTTCAGAACACAGTACCTTTCAGATGAGTTATGTGCATCTGCTGCTGAGAAACTGAATTTTTGAGCTCATTGCTTTCCTTTGTTACTTTATCCTGTGAGGCCAGAAGCGACCAACAAACATCATCATATTTCTTACTTTTGTGGGACTGTTCAAAGATATATAGAGTCACTAAATGCCATGCTTTTTACAAGTGGCAAATTGGGAGCATCAAATGCATTTTGTTTATGAATCTCTTCAGTTTCCACTATGATTATCAGTGGTCTTATGACACCAGTAGGAGAGACTTTAGTAACTTTAGGTCTGACCAATTTAGACAGTCAACTCCAGAACCCACAAAATCAACTAAGGAAATTCATATTTACAATTGTTTCCCCAAACTACTCCTGGTACTAATATCTCTATTAGTCAGAGTTCTCTAGAGGAATAGAATTTTCTATTTTTTGATATATAAGACAGTGAATTCTATCAACAGGAAGTATAATTATATGTCAAGGAATCAAAGGAGACACAGAGGTAAAATGCAGAGGCAGAAAAATGGTTGCTCATCCAAGCTGCCAGCTTTTCTTATATCAATATGTTGCCTTAGGTCATTGGTATTATTAGTACATGATTGCTCATTGTATCATTAGGTTACAGTCAGAAATATTATACAACTTATTTCTTAGTTACATAAAGTTGCAATGTGTAAAGTTAGAAGTTTGTGCAGCTTTCAAGAAAGCCCATTGCTTAAAGTTACTGTTTTGTAGACAGGGTCAGGAAGAGTAGAACTTGGTAAAAAATTGTGGTTTTCTAATGAGAGTTCCTTTATTCCCAGAAGCTCAGTGTCTGAAATCAAAGTTGATGCTTGATAAGACTTTAGCACAGAGCCACCTCATGAAGGGCATTACAACAGCAGCTAAGCATCCTGCATCTTCACACAGACACTTTCCCAGGCATTGAGCATGTATTAGTTATCTTACTAGTTCCTGGGAGAAACTGTAGAATGTTTCAACTGTGGAAAACAAAATGCCTGTTGCTCCCCGGAAGTTTGCTCACCACAGGAAACTTACTGTTTTTTATATTTTCACAGCCAGAAATTTTACAATTATAAAAAGGGGATTTTTTAGGTTGGCATATGCCACAGAAGTAGGAGAGTTCACAATGGCTATCTGCAGGGTGAAGAGCTGGAAGAACCAGTAGCTGCACAGTCCAGAAGGCTGAAGCTCCAGAACAAGAGGGAACAATGGTACAACCCTGGTCCAAGACTAAAAACTTTTGGAAACTCCCTGGAGAATCATTGCCAGACTCCAATTTGGAAGAAGGAAGAAGTGAAAGTCCAATATCCTCAGATGTTTGCAGCAGCAATCAAGAGCCCATTTAAGAATAATCAAGCTTGCATCTACTGCTTCTTTCTTATTCTTCCAACTTTTATTCCATCCAAGCCATTATCCTATTTAACAGTGCTTTCCATGCTTAGAGAGGGTCTTCACTTCGGCTGGCTATCCCACATGCCAATTATTCCTTGACACCCTCATTGACACACCCAGAAGCCTTTAATCATTAGCATCTCTTAATCCAATCAAGTCAACAATGCAAATTAACTATTACAATACTTAACTCAAAAATTTTTAAAAATTGTGATATTTACTACTAAGCAAAACAATTTGTGTAATCCATTCCTGCTATTAAAAAATACCTTGGACTAATTTATAAACAGCATAAATTTATTGCTTTAACAAAGTAGAGATAGACTGTACTTCTCAACACTAGCCTGAGGTACAACTGGGTCTACTTTAGGAAATACTAGATAAGCTCCAAGTTTTCAGAGTGCCTTGGCTTCTGTTTTGATGCCTTTTGTGTTCAAGGCCCTGGCACTGTGTCCCTGTGATGGGAGTGTCAGCCCTTCAGATTCCCCCAAATGCATTAGAAGCCATTTTCCATTATCTCCCTAGTTCCATTGTATTCTCATTAATCTCCTTATAAACTATTTGCTTGGCCCCATACTTGGTATTTTTCCCTGAACATGTTGGCTTGTTGTTAATGTGGCCATCCTATGGATTTTCTAAAATCTGTTTCTTTTTTAAATAAGCATTCTGTCTTTAGCAGTCAAGAGAAGCCAGATCATACATTGTTTATGTGTTTCTTCTGCCAATTAACATTTCACTACTCCAGAATTATACTTTGCATAAAGTATTTTGTGTATAAGTGAACAAAATTCTTTGCCACTTTATTACTAGACTCCTTCAGTTCCAAAACTATATATTCCTCATTTCCATCTAAAACATGAAATCTCCAAGAATATTGAGGTGCTTCTCTTCTCAGCCCCCACTAAATGCACTCATTATAATTTCTTCAGGGTAGAAAAGACATTTCTAGCATGTCTTTTGAATTTTTCCTGCATCTATGTATTATCAATTCTAAAAACTTTCCTTCATTTTTAAATATTTGTTTCAGTAACACTCACATCTTGGTACTAATTTCTGTTTTAGTCCATTCCTGCTACAAATAACTACCTTAGAATAAGTAATTTACAAATAGCCTACATTTATTTTAAATGTGATGGATGGGATGTGCAAAACCAAGGTGTAGGTGAGTATCCATTCAGGAAACAGTCTCTGCTTCTACCATGATACCTAGAAGGATATTTCCTCACATGACAAAAGGTGGAAGGTAAAGGAGCCCAACCAGTTTCCACATGACCTCTCAGAAGGTAAGTATTCCAATCATGGGCTGTCCTTTTGTGACATAATTACCTCCTAAAGGGCCCACTATTTTTAATGATTGCATAGGTTTTTATATTCTAACATGAAATATGTGGGGCATAAATATTTTGATCATAGCACCATTAATCAATTGTGTGGTAAAAAGGAAAAGCAGAATATTCAGCTTGTATTTTTGACCAAGAAAAAAATAAAAAAGAAAAAAATATGGAACTGATGAAGTTAATTGTGTAAAGATTACTGTTCACACAAGTAGTACAAAATACACTGTTTCAGATATTGGACGACTTCAAAATGGTTGATTAGAGAGATTCACTTTCTTGGATGCTTTGTGGGGCAAAGCCAAGAATTTAGACTTCTCAGCAAGGTAAGAGAGAAATTTTGGGGGAATTAATTCTGGATATTCAAAGCAGATCTTGGAATTAGGCCATTGGATGTAACAAAATAAAGAAACCTTCAGCATTGCACCATGATCAAGTGTGGTCCATTCCAGGGATGCAAGTCTAGTTCAACATAAGTAAATTAATAAATGTAAAACATCACATCAATAGACTCAACACAATTATCTCAGTAGAGCTAAAATTTGAACTGAAAAGACTCCTAACCAGAAAGGAAAAAATCAAGAAGAGCCTACAGAATGGGAGAAAACTGAGCTGCTGGGGGTAAAGGTATGGCTATGAAATGAGCTGTTTGGAAGTTTATATTTATATTTGTCCTATTCATTCATATATATATATATATATATATATGTATTTTTGTTTTGTGAAGAAATGCTACTGTGATGAAATAATAGTTGTGTATTTATTCAGATTATTACTTCACTATGCATTGAAAATATCATGAGTGGTTTGCTACTTTCAAAATATATTGAGAGAGAAGGGTGTGGATTAAAGGAAGGATGACTGTCCCAGCCATTCCTTAGCACCAGACTTAAAAACTGAGATGCCTTCTCAGTGAGGTGGATAACTAAGGAAACTTGCTGAGAATTTCATGGAGGCAATAAAAGAAACACAGACTCTTTAAACCTCTAAAGAGGAAAAGAAACCATAGGGGGAAAAAAAGAAAAAGAAAAAGATAAAGAAAGAACACATCAGAGACACACTAGCTTTGTGGTGGCAGTTTTGGCAACCATAGCTCCTGAGGAGAGGGGAAATACAGGCAAAAACAAATACAACTGTAGTTTTACCACACTGAAATTCCATCTCACTCCAGTCAGAGTTGTAGTTCTCAAGAATTCAAATAACAAGAAATGTTGGTGAGCATGTAGAAAAAAATATATATTCATATATTGCTGGTGGGATGACAAGTTGATGCAATCACTTTGGAAAGCAGTATGGAAATTCCCCAATAACTAGACATAAAACTATTTAATCTAGTTATTTTATTTCTTGGCAAATATCCAAAAGATTTTAAATCAGCACACTAGAGTAGCACAGCATATCAATATTTGTAGCAGCACAATTCATAATAGCTAACCTATGGAACCAACCTAGATGGCCATCAACAGATGAATAAAGAAACTGAGTTATATACACACAGTAGAATATTACTCAGACATAAAGAATGACTTATTATACTGCCAGTAAATGGACCTGGAGACTTTTGCGAAGTGAAATAAGCCAATCCCCTAAAAACCAAAGGTTGAATGTTTTTACTGATACATGGAGTGGGAGGAGTTCAGTAGCTTAGACAAAGGGGAACAAAAGGAAGGAAGGGAGTAAAAACAGGAAAAGTGGTAGAATAAATCTAACATAATTTTGCAATGTACACATACAAAATTACTAAGTGAACCCCACCAATATGTCCACCCACAAGAAAAAGGTCAAAATTAGAATATAACATATTCTCTGCTTGCATAATTTTATCAAAATGAATTATATTGTTATGTATAACTAAAAAGAAACAACAAAATAAAATTTTTAAAAAGAGAGAGGTTAAGTGTCTTGGAGGAAACTGTGGAATGCAGAAAGAATCTGATCTTAGTGAATCCAGAGTTGCGGTTTTAGAATATTGCTAAGTAAAAAGGAACCAAAGGAACTACTTGACCCACATGTAGATAAGTTGGGAATAACTGGGGTCACCATTATGGGAACTATAAGCTGCAAGCTGAGTCCGGGGATTGGGAACTCATAAAGTTACCAGCTGTTTCAGTTGTCACTTACTATAAGCTTCAGAGTGTCCCTGTACAAATCTGAGTAAAATATTTAAAAAAAAAATTGTGGATAGGTCATACAGGTTCTAGACACCAAGAGAGGAGAACTCCCTTGGTAGCTGGTAACCCATAAAAGCTTTTCGGTAGACACCAATTTTGGTCACTCAAAATCTGCACTCATAATAGATAAAATAGGAACCTACTATACTCATAATAGGTAGTTTACATCTATAGCAGTGAATGTGAACTAGAAGTTTAGACCCTATGTCTTAAATGTACAATTTATGGGAAGCCCCTGAGATTTAGATATCCAGCAGAGTTGATGCCTCCTTAGCAATGGGCAGTGTAAATAAAATCTCAAGTAGCCTCTGACAGAGTGAAAAAGGAACTCTGTATCACTCTCACTATAAGCATGCACACTTCATCAGCACTTACTAGTCTATATCACTCTACACTGGGAGGCAAAGAACTGAGAGCTACTACTACCTTTGGTTATTAGTCACAATCCCTGGCAACTAGGTGAGGAACACAGAGATGTTGAACTAACAATCCCCAACTGTTGGTCCAAAGGTTATAAAGCCCAGAAATAAACACAAGTAATAAAAGTCCATTTTTGCTAATAGTCTTGACCACTTCAAGGGAATCAAGTTATTTATTTCTTAAGATTTTATCATTTTCTTCTTGTTTATCTTTTCCCCTATATTTATCCTCTCCCATTTTAAACTTTTTAAAATTTTAATGTTTTCAAATGTCATTTAATTATTTTTATTAGTTTTTGCTTTTTTATCATTATGTGAACTTTTTGTGGGCATGTGGGAGGTGAATTTTTTTTCCACTGAGAGGATAGTTTCAAATAAATTGATATATTTAAGTAAATATACAGAATTTTCCTTTTTTTTAAATTGCTTTCTTCAACTATTTTTTATTTTATCTTGATTTGACAGAATAATCACATCTGTATTTCAATGTTTTAATCTATATCTGTTTGTTTGTATCATGATTCTTGTCCCTCTAATTGTCCCTTCTCACTCTTTCCACTAGTAGTCAAAATTTTTTGTTCCCTCTTTCTCTGTCTTTTTTATTAATTGTAGTTATTTTTTCATTCCTTCTTTATACCAATCATGTGCTACCTATCTCCTGACTCTTCTCTGTTCAATTGTTAAATACTTTAAACTTTCTCTTGCTTTCCATTCTATTTTATCTTTACTTAATAAACTGTAGTCCTACTGTCTAATAGAACTACATAGTTTATGTTATTCCTACTCCAAGATTGATCCAGTTCATATTGTTATTTTTGGTGCTAATGTTAAATGCTGACTCCACCATTCTATATTGGTGGCAATTAATGTTATAGATGTTAAAATTGACACCATGCATTTATCTTAAGTCTGCACATTTTTGTTCATAATATTATGGTTATTTCAGTCTCCCCCTTTTCCTCTAGGAGGAGCTAAAAGTGACTGCAACACTTTATTTACACAGAGTAAAGATCCTGCTGTCAAGCAATATTCACAACTCAGCCAAATAAATACATTAGAACTAATATATTGTAGTTCAACCCAAGCCTCAATAATACTATAACACAGAATTGGGGAACAAAATTCCCAAACAAACAATCAGACTCTAATGAGGAACAACTACTTAACATTTACTCATACACCAAAAACAAAAGTCATAAAACTAAAAAGATAATTACATATAACAGAATACACATATAAAAGAAGATGAAAATCCGTCTTCATTGATGCAAAAGTCTAAGACTTCTGAAAACCTGAAGAAACAGGCAATATATCTCCCTCCAAAACTGAAAATCCCACAACATAGAACTCCACAGATATGAAAGTGGACATTGTTGAACTCAGGATGCAAGAAAGGACCACTGACTCCAATTTTAAATCAAATTAAGCAAGCTTGTATTGTGTGCACATTAGCCCATATAGTGGCTGTCTCTCTCTGCAAAAAAGGCCAGCTATCAGCAGCCTGGTCTCAGAGCAGAGAGGATTTTATATCTCAAAGTTACAAAATTAGGATTTTGGCAAACATCATACAGAAGCAGACAGCAAATTAATAAACTTAGGATTTAACATTTCTAGGTAGGGAGTATACTCAGACTTTAACCTTGGATTTTAGGAGGCATCATTGAGATTTTAGGGAGAGTGATTACCTAGTCCATACTAAAAAAAAAGCCAGGTGCTGAGGGATTCAAGGAATGGGCAAGAATTCCTAAGAAGCTGATAAAAAATGAAAATTTTTTATGACCTCAGGATGAGATTGCTCCCAAACTTAAAATAGAATTAAACTGGGTCCATCAAACATAAGTCCAAAGAAAGTTTATAAAAAGCTATTTATTAAAATGTTCCATGAACCAAAAGAAGGTCTAGGAAATAAAGTAAGCAAATAGAGGAGATGAAAGACCATTTCAATGAACAAATAGATATTGGAAAGAAACTTATTAGAACTCCTAGAAATGAAAGACACAGATAATCAAATTAAGAATTCACTTGAAATTCTCAATAACAAATTAGATTGCATGAAAAATGAAATTCAACTTTTGAATGCAGTCTTCAGCCTTGAAGACAGTGTTTATGAACTTGAAAACAGTAGGCAGTACAGGGGGAAAATGGTAGAATAAGATTAAATTATACAAGAATGCTTGGAAGATATCATAAGATCAAACTGAAGAGTCATTGAATAAAACAGAACCTGGAGATACTGGCTAAAGTAATTAAGAACATCTTTGATATATGGTTGTAAATTGTTTCATTATTAGAAATGAGATACAAAAATATGTC
>JAQQSJ010000020.1:1738007-1753029 GCA_028644305.1 Xerus rutilus
GGGGGCCGCCATCTTGGTGTGCTTGGCGCATGCGTGCTGTGTCCCACGCATGCGTGCTGCGCTCGTCGCATGTGTCGCATGTGTACTACGTTTGTCGCGCGCGACAGTGTGTGGGCTGGCTCCGGACGGTGATGGGAAAAGAGGAGGTCTCTAGAATTGTCTCCCAAGGAACTTCCTGGTGTTGCGTCAGCACAGTGCCGTGGCGCAGCACCGCAGCGCAGCAGGTGGGTCTGGTTTTCTGTGTCTGCCTCCCGACCTAACAATGTCCACATATAGGACATGATCAAAACAGAACTTCTAAAAGACATGTCATAATTAAAATGCCTAAAATAAGAAAATAATGAAAGAATATTAAAAGCTGTAAGAGAAAAACTTCAGGTTATATTTAGAAGCAAATTATGCAGATTCATTTATGACTTCTCAACTTGGACCAAAAATTCAAGGAGAGCCTGAAACGAGATATTTCAAGCCCTAAAAGTAAATTAACTAACAGCCAAGACTGATATATCTGACAAAGCTCTTTTTGATAGAGAATTTAAAAATATTCATGACAAGCATAAAATAAAAGAATAACCATAAGCAAGCACTACTATGAATACTCAAAGTACACACACAGAGGAACTCAAAACAAACACCAAAACTCACAATTAGATGAAGATCAGTAGAAAAGTAACAAAATCAATGAAAATAAAGATATTTAAATATGATAAACAAAGTAAAATAACAGTAAACTACAAATACATACCGATAATAACAGTGAATGTAAAAGTTCTCAATAATCCAATTAAAAGAAATAGATTAATGGATTCAAACTATTTTTTTTAAATAATAGACTGTTTGCAAAAAACATTTTTTGGTTCTATAGGCAAAGACACCTGCATGCTAAAAGTAAAATTTTGAAAAAAGTATTCCATGCAAGTTGTTAAAAAAATAAATATAGAAAGGGAGAATAGCTACTCTCATACCTCACAAAGCAGATCAATATTTTTGATAAACATAGTTGCAAAAATTCTTAATTGAATATTATCAAACTGCAAAAAAAAAAACATGAGGAATGTGGGGGACATATGCAAGGGCATGCCACAAAATGGTGCCGAGCTACCAGCTCAGGCCTGGCCACGCTGCCCTGGGAAAGCCATCACCTCGCCCTTATTGGCTGACCTCTGCTTCCGTGCTCGTGGACAAGACATGGACAATGGATACTTTCCTATCTAAGTGCCCCTGTGCATCCCACTTCTGTATTCTTTGCTCAGAAACAGGACACGCCCTCCCCCCCATATAAGCCTGTATCTCTCCTCAATAAATCAGTTCCTGCTTAAGACAGAACTCTCCGGCTCAGGCGTGGTAATTGCGTGCCGGACGACTTTACCATTCTTAGCCATCGTGTCGGGGACTCCCGGGGATCCCCTCCTCCCCGCTGGCTGAGGGGGGCAACTGATACCTGGCTGGGAGGACCCCAACAAGGAAGATATTACACCATGATCCAGTGACTTTCATGATCAACTATATTTTAAGAATGCGAGGCTTGTTCAACATCTGCAAACCAATAAATATAATTTACCATGAATAAAATTAAAATCAAGAATTTTATAATCATCTTAAAAGATGTGGATGAAAATCTTTAATAAAAACCAGCACTTATTTATGTAAAAAAGTCTGGAGAAACAAAAGATAGCAGAAACTTACTTCAACATTATTCAGGTTATATATGACAAACCTAAAGCCAACATCAAACTGAATGTAGAAAAACTGAAAGCATTTTTTCTAAAATCAGGAACAAGGCAAGGATATCTACTCTCATCATTTGTATGCAACATTGTTTCTGAAAATCTAAACAGAGCCATCAGACAAGAATAGTAAATTAAATGGATACAAATTTTGTAAAGAATTCAAACTATCACTGTTTGCTGATGTCATTAAGGAATCCTATATTTGCAAGATTCCAAAAATTCCACCAGATGATTTCTAAAGTGGATAAATGAACTTAGCAAAGTTCAACATTTATAAATTGTAGCTTGCCAATACTCAGTTATTGTGCTGAAAAATGAATACAGAAAACAAGCCCATTTACAATAATTAAAAACAAAAACAAAAACCCCAAAACAGAACAAAACAACCAAATATTGGAAATTGGGAAATAATCTAACTAAAGAAGTGAAAGTCTTCTACAATGAAAATTACACAACACTGAAAAAAAAAAGTTAAATCAAAGTGGACCAAATATTTAGTAATTAAACCTGAAACTTTTTAACTTCTACAACAAAATCTAGAGTGAATACTCTCATTGGTGCAGGCACTGACCTCCTTAACAAGAGACCCAATGTGGAAGGAATAAAACCATGAAAAGTCATGAATCAATAAGTGAAATTTCATCATATTAAAATGCTCTACACAACAAAGAAAATGATTTATACATCCAGAATATATAAAAAACTCAAAAATTTTACCTCATAACAAAAACAAACAAATGAACAAACAACAACAGCAGCAGCAACAACAATAAAAACAAAACCCTAAAACCAAACTAATGCATTCAGCAAGGAAAGCACAACAATTTAATACTTCTGTGAAATTTTAGTTCACTTTAATCAGAATGCTAGTCATCAGAAACACAAATATTTATAAGGGGTGGTAACAATGTGAGAAAAGAATACTCATATAATGTTGGTGGAACTGCTAGTCTGCACAACCACTCTGAAAAGCCATTTGAAAATTCCTCAGAAAACTAGAAATGGAATCATTATATTACTCAGTGATTCTAATTTTGATTTTTGTCCTAAAAATCTCAAGTCAATGTACTATAGTGATATAGCCACATCAATGTTTATAGCAGCACAATTCACAATAGTCAAATTATGAAATCATCCTAAATGCCTGTCAATATATGAAAGGATCAAAAAAATTTGGTGAAAATACACAAGGGGATATTACTTAGCCTTAAAAAAGAACAAACTTATGACATTTTCTATTAAATGGTTAGAACTAGAGAAAATTGTGCCAATTAAAATAAATTAGACACAGAAAATCAAGCATAAGTGTTTTCTCTCATGTTGCAGCTAAAGCAAAATAAGGTAAGATGGGGCACAAGATAATGCAAAAATATAAGAAAGATCTGTGAAGCTGGAAAGGAAATTTGACAAAAGGAAGAAAGGATAGAGTTGGATAGGGAAAGCAGAATTAACTTCACAAATTATACCACGTGTATATAAAATATACTACAGGGATTAAACCTTTATATTTATGTAAAATGTATCAATCAAAAAAGATTAATAGACTAGAGAAAGATCAGAAGGGAAATGGGGGCTAATATGTGCCAAGTCAAATTTTATGTATGTGTGATTATGCCAAAATGAATACAACAAGTTTGTGTAACTCTAATGCAATAACAAAAAATAAATGCATATATGTCGTGATTGTATACAATTTACAACTAGAGGATTGATATGTTATCCTCTATCTATGTACAATAAATCAAATTGCACTCTGTTATCATGTAAGCCTAAATAGAACAAATAAATTAATTAAATATGAAAAAATGTATAAAACATTTGTTTTTTAATGTTAGTCTATGATTATAATTGCATTTATTTTTAAAAATATGTTGTGCTTTTTTATTATATACACCATTGTTCACAGAAAATGAGTAAAATTTATTCCTCTTGTTGGCCTGAAACTTTGTTTCATCAACATTCTCTTTATTTTATGGAGATTTAAGATGGCTATATGTATGTGCTAAACATACATGTTCTCCTCTATAAAAAATAATAAAAGTATTAGGTATACAGTGGCATTTTGAGGTGAGAAACTAATGGAGAACATTGCTAATCATTAATGGAGTCTGGAATTTTGTAAATATTGGAACCTGCAAAAACAATTTCACTTGGCTTATATGGGATGACCTCTTATTGCACATAAAATTACCTTTGAGTATTTTTATTTCTGTGCCTGGTTTACTTTTTCTATTCTCTGGGTTCATTAATATTGTTATAACAGATAGATAGGATTTTAGCCTTTAATATTTATATTCTACTAGGCCTATATAGTATTTTTTAATTCTTTGATGAAAATTTAGTTTTGCTTTTATATTTTGTCTACTGGGAATAATGCTACAGTAAACATAACAGTGCAATTCTCTCTCTAGCATACTGATTTCCTTTGATTATATAATAAGGAGTACAACACTCAGATTACATAATAGCTCTGATTTCAGTTTTTTAGAAATATTTGTAGTATTTTTTTATAATGTCTACAATATTTTACATCACCACAGTATACAAAATTTTTCTTTTTATCTCTCCCATACATTATCTTTTGTAATTTTTTTTCAAAACCATAACAAATATATATTGATATTTTATTATGGATTTTGTTTCCATTTCCCTGATTTATAATCACTATATATTGAATCTTAAATGCTCCTCAAAGGACCATGTGTAAAAAGTTGGATCATGTGTCAAAAGCTTGATGAATACCTTAAGAGATGGGTCCAGTGGAAGATGTTTAAGTGATCTGTGGAACACAATTGAAGACCTAACAGGTTTCCTTCCTCATCTGCTATGAAACAGAGAAAAGCTTAACTCTCATATTAATTAGACCAGCATTTCTACTAAATGTTTATGTGACATTGTTATAATGCCCTGTCACAGAATGTTTAATGTTAAATTTGTTATACTTTAAGATTCACAGTGGGATGGAGGCTAGCACAGCTTGTTTCCTGATTTGCAACAGGGAAAAATGCATTTTAGGATATGTTGTAGGTAAGAGGTCAGCATCTCAGAGGCTCAGATAAGTATCTTTTTGGATCATTGTGTGAGCAGTACTAATCTGTGACTATAGATGAAGAAAGTTGGAATTATTATGTGATGTTTCAGGTCCACCAATATGACAAGGCAAAAAAGACAAGTTGGAAGGCAAATAAGCCTCTCTCATAAGCATTATTTTACGTGTGTGTGTGATTCTTCCTGAAACCCTTATCAGACAGTTTTGGATGTGGCCTGAAGATCAAACCAGGGGTGAGTTCAGCATTTTTAGAAAATAAGGCCTTCTGAATCTGAGCTTTGCTCTGAAGTGATTGTGGTAAATAACATTTTATATCTTCTCTCAAAGTTGTGCTGATACAGGAAGCAGAGGAAACACATTGGTTGAAAATAGCAATACATGTGTATTCACCAAATTTAAGGCTCTTAAGAGAAAAAATTACAAAATTGTCTTTTGCATAAAAATGATGCAGGAATCATTCAAAAATATGGATAGACTTACAGGAATACTAAAAAATAAAGGGGAAAATGCCATCCTAAATAGCATTCCAATCAGGGCTGACATGATTGACAATGCGTTGGAGAAATGTTAGAGAGAGAGTTTAGAGAGTTTATAGTTAAAATGCTTAACAAACAAAAGATGTAAGAAATAAATTTAGGAAATATATAAAGTGAAAGATTACTTCAATAAATAGAGATTCTGAAAAAGAACCAACCAGAAATCCTGAAAATAGCTGAATAAATCAAATTAAAAGTTCACTTAACTTGAAGACAAGGTATAAAAACTTGAGAATAAAGTCAATAACAAAGAAAAGATGTTAAAATATTATGATTAGAATATTCAAGAAATGTTAGGCAACATCAAAGGACCAAATTTAAGAATCACTGGAGTAGATAAGGGACACAAAATACAAGATAAAGAAATGCAAAATATTTTCAATAAAATAGCACTAGAATTTTTTTCCATGTATAAGGAATGATTTGAAAATCTATATAGAAAAGGCATATATTTTCCAAATATGCAGGGTCACAAAAGATCTTCTTCAAAATACATTGGAATAAAAATGTCTGACATAAAAAATTTGAATAGAATTGTAAAATATGCAAGAGAAAAAAATAGCAGATCACATTTAGAGATGAAACAATTTAGATTCTAGCTTTGTCACCTGGAGTCTATAAGCCAGGAGTGGTTAGAACAATATATAAAGATTCATGAAAGAAAAGATGCCAACTAAGACTATTATATCCAGCAAGTTATACTTCAGAATTTAAGGTAAGATAACTTAAAAAATACAAAACATACTCATGGAAATGTTCAACATCTCTAGCCATTAGAGAAAAATGTTCAACATCTCTAGCCATTAGAGAAATGCAAATCAAAACTACTGTAATATTTTTTCTCAAACCAGTCAGAATGGCAGTTATCAAGAATACAAACAACCACAAGTGTTGGCAAGAATGTGGGGGGGAAAGCACTCTCATACATTGCTGGTGGGACTGCAAATTGGTACAACCAATCTGGAAAGCAGTATGGGGAGTCCTTAATAAACTTGGAATAGAACCACCATTTGACCCATCCTTGGTCTATACTCAAAGGACTTAAAAACAGCATACTATAGTAACAGCCACTTCAATGTTTAACAGCTCTTTTCACAATAGCTAAACTGTGGAACCAAACTAGATGTCCTTCAATAGAGTAACAGATGAAGAAACTATGTGGTATATATACACAATGGCATAGTACTCAGCCAGAATAAAATTATTTAAAACAATAAAATTATGGCATTTGCAGGTCAATAGATGGATTGGAGAACCTCATGCTAATCAAAGTAAGTCAATCTCAAAAAAACAACTGCCAAATGTTCTTTCTATTAGTGGATGCTAATACATAATGTGGAATAATGGAGAAAATTTGGTCAAAGGAGAAAGATGATGAAATGTGATGAACAAAAATGCCCTAAGTTCATGTATGACTGCACATATGGTGTGACTCTATATTGTGTACAACCAGAGAAATGAGAAAATTGTGCTTCATTTGTGTACAATGAATCAAAATGCATTCTACTATAATGTAAACTTAATTAGAATAAATAAATAAACAAGGGCTGGGGTTGTAGCTCAGTGGTTGAGCGCTTGCTTTGCATATGTAAGGAACTGAGTTCGATCACATAAAATAAATAAAGATATTGTGTTCATCTACAACTAAAAAAAATAAAAAAGAGTAAATAAATAAATAATAAATTTAAAAATTATGTTAGCAAATAATATAACATTACTTTTCTGAGTCAAAAATCAAGAAATAACAAAATTCAATAAAAGACAGGAAAAAATTAAAATTAGAGCCAATATAAATGATACTGAGAATTAAAAAATGAAAGAATTTAAAAAATGAAATAGTTGGTTTTTTAAAATGATAACAAAAATAATAAGTGCTTAGCCCAACTAACCAAAAGAGAGAAATCCAATTAACAACAACATAAAAATGAAATATTTGACAGGTATTGTGTCTGGTGAATACCTATAATCCTAGCAGATGGGAAGACTGAGACAGGAGAATGGCAGGTTGAAAGCCAGCTTCAGCAATTGTGAGGCATTAAGCAACTCAGTGAAACCCTGTCTCTAAATAAAGTACAAAATAGGGCTGAGGATGTGGCTCAGTGATTGAATGGCTCTGAGTCCAATTCATGATACCAACCCAAAATGAGATATTAGTAGAGACATTACTGAAATTAGAGAAACATTAAAACTATTATAATAGTGTATCCTTGAATAAGATAGAAAATCTCAAGAATAGCAACAATTTCCTAGAGACATACCCAAATTAAACCATGAGGATACAGAAAACTTAAACAGACTCTATTCTCCTGAATAGAGGCCTATTTAGGACAAGATAGATTCTCAGCCAAATCCTAAAAGCTTTAAGAGTCAATGCAAATCATCTTAAAATTATTCCATAAAGTGGAAAGGAGAAAACATTGCAAAATTTATTCTATAAATTCAGTATCATGTCCAAACAAGACAAAGACAACTTTGGGATAATATAATTGATGAACATAAATGCAAAAATTCTTAATAAAATATTGACAAACTTCATTCAAAAACACAATAAGAAGATAGTGTATCATTATTAACTTGGTTTTATCCCAGTGATAAAACATTGATTCAACATAGTTTGTTAATGAATGGAACTTTAGGACATTATGCTGAGTAAGTAAGACCCGTAAAGTCAAATATTGAATGTTTTCTCTCAGAGGCAGAAGATAGACCAAAATAAGAAAAAGAAAAAGCTAAGCGAGTTACATAAAAATGAAAAAAATTAGAGGAAGGTAATTGAGAGGAAAAGTAGGGATGTACAAAAGAGGTACACTGGAATAAATCTGACCAAACTTTTCTATATATATAAGAAAGTATATTCCACAGTAAATTTATGTAATATTTATAATTTTTTAATTTTTTAAAAACTACATAGAAATAGAAGAAAGATAGTACAGCAAAAGAAAGGGAATGAGGGGAGGAACAAGAGGAAAAATAAGAGTATGGGAGATTTACTTGAACCAAATTATATTATATGCTCTTATAATTATGTTAAATACCAATATTGTTTATAACTAAAATGAACTAATGATATGATAGGATTACTCCTGCATTTGAAATGGAGAATATAATCCATGGGGGGTCAGAAATCTCAAAATGACCCTCCTATTTCTTAGACTATATCAGGATCTCACAAAACGTTTTCTACTTCATGGCTCCCATCAAGTGACTTTTATAAATAAATGGGTGCAATATTCTTATGTGAGGGAAAGATGGAAGTGTATCAACTTTTATTTCTATCTTCTTACAGGCAATACCACTATATTATTTTAACAGTTACCATGATGTCAAATAATAAGCATAATGATTTATTACCTATTTCAATACAATCACTCCATACCATTAATCATACATTTCCTTTAGAAGTGATTATTTGCTAGTAATAATAATAAAGTCAAGTCCTACTCAATTTACACTACTGAATTATAATTTCACTATTGTGCTTCATAGTGTTTAAAGCAAGAGTGCAAAGGAATAAAAGTGTCATATATTATAGGACCTCTCTCTGTGCCTTCAGCACCCTCTATTCTGATTGGTAACTTTGAATACTTCCCCTTCCCTTTACCATATGCTGATTAGCTACTTTGAGTGTTTCCCCTCCCCTTTACCCCATGCTGATTGGCTGCCTTCAGTGCCTCGCCTTTTCTCATCTCATACTGATTGGCTGTATGCCTGACATGGATCTATACCCTATTGGCTGTAACTTAACCTCAGGCCATGATTGGTCCAAGGACCCTATATAAACTGTTGCAGTAACTGAAATAAATGGGTCTACTTCTTGCTCTGGCAGAGTAGTTTTACCTACCCCCAGTGTCTGGGTGAGTGACTCCATGACCATCCACCCCACAAACCCTCATCCTCTGGGACCCCAGATCTCATCCTGTGGGACCCCATTTCTCAGTGCCCTCATTGAGCGAGCCCACATGAAGCATGACCTAAATGACATCTGGTGCCAATGTGCTCTAGTGACCTGCTTGACCCCTCAGAAAGTGATTTTGTGGTGGTCTCTGTCTTTCTTGTCTTGCTGGTGAAGATAACATCAGCCTTTTTGTGGTCTTCTGTGTCTGTTTGTCTCTGTCTTTGTGTAATAAAGTTAGGTCAGGGAACATACCTCCACTTCCTGATTCGTCCGGCAGTCACACATGAGTCTGATCATCCCAGTGACTGGAACCACCATAACGCCCAAGGCATATGGTCCTCCAAGACATTCTGTGAGTACATGGCTGTGGCCTAAAAAACCACAGAAGTCCCTCACAAAGTGCTACATACCCTAATCCTAAACATTTCTGTGTTTTTCATGTCTCCTGAGACCCAAACTCATTTCTTTTTCTTCTCACAATTCTCATAGTTTTCTCTGTCTTCTTTGCTTTCGATTTCTTTTCACTAGCTTTTCCTCCTGCTATTATTACTGCTTACTTTCACTTTAACATTTCTGTCTCCACTCCTTCTCCATGGGAAATCTCCTCTCAGTCCTCAATGAGGTGGCCCCTACAACACCCCACAACATCAATCACATAGCCCTGATCCTTCATCCTCAACTTCCTGTGAGCACCCTCTTCATGGAAATTTCCCTGCCTCTGACACCCTATGTATTTACCCTACCCTGTCTTCATCACCTGCTGTAGTCGCTTCTCTTCCTTCCTACCTTGCATCCTCTGCCTGTGACCCACCCCCTCCCTTCTCTCCTTTCAATCATTTTCACCCAACTCCACCCACCACCCAAGCTTATATGGTAAATCTTCAGGCAGATGACAATGTACACCTGCGGGTCCCCACCTCAGTTTCCAAGCTTACTAAACTACTGCAGTCCCTACAAGATCTTCCCTTCACAGTGACCACTCATGCTTTTCCCTTGAGCAACCTATTTCTATGGCCCCTTGTATGTTTACAGATGCTAACACTCATCATCTTGGATACATTATAATGGGATCTAATATAACAAATGATCAATTTGTCCAAAGGCATTCTGATTCTGTCCACGTAGCTGAATTGACTGCACTTATCCTGGTGCTGGTGAGATATCAGACCATTCCCCTTAATATAATCTCTGATAGCATCTATGCTGTCAAAGTCTGCTGTTCCATTGCTTATTCCACTTTTAGGCCCTGGGACTGTCCTGTTGATCAGCCTATGGCTACCCTAAAGGCTGTACTAGAAATAAGACAGCAACCATGGTATATTATGCACATTCACTCCCATTCTGTGTTACCTGGCTTCCTATCAGAGGGGAACGCCTCTATTGACAAACTTGTAGGTCAGCCTAAAGTCATGATGTCTACTCTAGAACAAGCTAGAGCCTTACACCAGAGGTTTTGCCTCTTAGCACATAGTCTTTATTGCTTATTCACAGTCTTCATTGCTTCACCTGAAATTCCAATCCAACAATGCAAACATCTCACTCATAATGCTCCTCCTGCAGCTCATTGTTACTGTTGGGCCCACTCCAACCACAGGGAGGTTAGCAAGAAATGCTATTTATGCATGTCCCATGGTCAATCAAAACAGACAATGGCCCAGCTTATGTCTCCCTTAGATTGAAGGAATTGTTAACTTCCTGGGGAATTTCCCATACCAAAGTGATTTCCTGTAACCACCAGGGACAAGCAATCATGGAAAGAACCAATCATACTTTGAAGGAGATGCTTTGGATACTTGATTCTACAAAAAGGACCCTTCTTTGAGATTGTTAGATGCATTATTTACCCTTAACCATCTCACTTTTGACAAAAAAGGCCTCAATGCAGCAATCCAACACTGGGGTCCATTTACCTTCTCTACTCTCATTCCCTTGGTACGATAGAAAGACCCTTTGGCCCTTCAATGGAAAGGCCCATACTCTCTGCTCACACAAGGGTGAGGCTATGCTTGTGTCCCCTCCCCCTCACAGAGTCTAAGCCCCTTTGGATCTCAGCCTGGATTGTTCATCCAAGCCTCTCTCAAAAAGGCAACAAAACTTCTCACCTGAAGAAAGAAGTCACTTCTTTGAGTACCTAAAATGCAATATCCGCTTATACTATTATTGGTCTTCTAGGGCACTGCCACCTCTGGGTGCCCCCAGTCCTGCAATACTGCTCCTATAGGCCTTGATGACTGTGTCCTGCCCTTCTTTTTAGCTACCATTTTGTCATCACAATGTCCTGTCACTTCTGACCCCACAGCCTCTCAGACCAATAGATCTTGTGAGATTATCCCCTTTAGACTCCATAACTTGGAGAAACTGCCTCTCTATTACCTGATCATATATCCTCATTCACGGGGAAGCCATCACATGGTCCAGACCTCATACCATGACCCTCCACAATAACATATTAAAACTTAACAAGCTCTTTTTGTTCATATTATTAAAGAATTGCAGGAAGGCAAGAAAATCCCCACTACATGGATTGCAGCTCTCGAGAACATAAGCTCACCCACCTCATCTTCACTGGAAATGCAAGGCTTCACAGCTTCAGCCGACCCTAACCCCAAACCCTTCTTCCTTTCCAACCCCACCCAACACTATTACCTCTTATCTTAGGAGAGAACTCATTTTGGGGCATGTTTGTGTGGGCTAATTAGTCAATGATGGGTAAGATGCTCAGAGGAGCACTACCTAAGACAGGCACAGTCTCATTTGCCACCCCCCCCCCCCGAATATGCAACATGTAGAAATCTGGAAATCCAGCAGAATGATTCTCTTCCATGAGAAGATTATCACACATCCCTCCCACATACTTGCTTATGGGCCACACAGGTCCTGCTGACCTTTCAAATAAAAATAAAAAGGAAAAAATATAGGAACTCTCTGTGCCTTCAGCGCCCCCTATGCTGATTCGCTACTTTGAATACTTCCCCTCTCCTTTACCCTATGCTGATTGGTTACTTTGAACACTTACCCTCCCCTTCACCCTATGCTGATTGGCTACTTTGAATGTTTCCCCTCCCCTTTACACCATGCTGATTGGCTGCCTTCAGTGCCTCTCCTTTTCTCATCCCATGCTGATTGGCTGCACACCTGACATGGATCAATACCCTATTGGCTGTAACCTAACCTCAGGGCTATGATTGGTCCAAGGACCCTATATAAACTTTTGAACTAACTGAAATAAACTGGTCTGCTTCTTGCTCCAGCAGAGCAGTTTTACCTACCCCCGGTGTCTGGGTGAGTGACTCCCTGACTGTCCACCCCATAAACCCTCATCCTCTGGATCCCCAGATCTCATCCAGTGGGACTCCATTTCTTGGTCCTCTTGTCCCACAGGACCCCAACTCATTGAACAAACCCAATGAGGCACGACATAAACAACAATATATCTGTTGTAACTGCTCAACTTTCTTGCAAATAAAAATGTATGGCTATATTTTAATCAATTGTAATTTTATTTATGGTTACTAAAATCTGAATTTTATAGAATTTTAATGTGATGTAAAATATTCTTTCTCAATCATGCAAATATGTGAAATGCATTTTCAGGTTGATTTTTTGTTGGTGGGGTGGTATTGTAAAAAAACAAAAGTAGCTGGGCAGGGGCACAGTTTATAAATCCTATGTGAGACCAAAGAAATATATAATTGATTCCAATCACTTGTATTTTTCAATAAAAGTGTCCATAGTTGTTTAAAGCTTGTGCTCTTTCCCACATCAGTTTTTAGCAGAACCAACAGGATTTTTGAGTACTGAAGATATAGAAGAGCAACTAAAAATAATGGAGCAACTCTCTGAGTGAATTAAAGCAGCAGTTCTCCAGCACCAATATAAAATATAAATACTGCAGAAATACACTGTCAGCAAACAGAGAGATAAATCCATATGAAAACCCAAAATATTAGTTTCTAGAATAGAAAGAGAAATAACAAACAGTTGCCAACAGTATCTAGTGATGTTGGGAAGGCTCCATTTCAACAAGATGAAATAATTTCTCCCTTTGAATTTAATAAAACCAGGTATGATTTTCTCTCTCACTCACAAATCTGAGCAGTGACAAATATCTGAAGCAAGATGAAAAAGTGGAAGAAAGACCAAGCTTCCCTCTACACAAAAATTTTGTAAGACTTTTAACTGTGGAAATGTACAAGGCAGAGAACCTTCCCTGGTTGTGGAGAGTGATGATAGAATGGGAGAGTAGTGTCTGAGATTGGGGCCTCTAATGACTTCATGACTGTGACATGCCTGGGAAAGTTTATTAGACATCAGTGCTGAGGTCACCATTATTCTTTTTTCAGTATGGCCACATATACCCCCCTTCAAAGGGTTACCCCAATTTGGGGCATAGAAGGCAATAACAAACAGATGTCCAAGAGGTTTCATGATTATAATACTCTGCCCTTTCAATCTATAACAAATCATCACTCATATTCAGGCATATGTTATGGAAATATCTTTTCCCATATAGGCAGAGATATTTTATATAAACTCCAAATGTCTGCTGAATTGCCTTTTTTTTTGTATGAGACTCTGCAGATGTGACTGCCTTGCCATTAAAGTGGAAAGTCATCACTCCTGTCTGGGTTGAACAATGGCCATTTTCTAAGGAAAAGCTGCCAACTGCAGGGGGCTCTTTTTCAAGAACAGCTACAATCGGGACACATTAAACTTTCTACTAGCCCATGGAACATGCTTATGTTGGTTATAAAAAACCAGAAAAATGAAAATTATTACAAGATTCAAGGTAAATTAATAAGTATATACAGCCCATAAAGCCACTTAAATGTGAATTGTCAAACCCAAATTTAATTCCTCAGGATTTCTGTCTAAACGTTATTGACTTAAAAGATTGCATTTTAATGATAATCAGAAAAAAATTGTCACCATTTCTAGTCATCATAAATCTTCTAATAGATTCCTTTGGAAGGTTTTCCCACAAGGGATGCTAAATAGCCAAACATTATGTCAATATTTTGTTAATAAAGCCTTATTCCCTTTATATCAGATTTTTAAAATTTTATTAGAAACTTTATTCTTATTTAAATACATTAAAATATAGTTTCTTGGATGATATTATAATAATTATAAGATGGGATGTATTGAACAACTGGGGAACCATTCATGCACCTCTTTACAGAGTCAACTGGAGCTCATTGGTTCTTTACTTAAGTATGTATATATTTTTTTCTGAAAACTGTTGCCAATCTACTGAAATTATACAAACAAATGACAAAAGCAAAAATTTAAGATTAATTTTCATTTGTTTTAAAATTGAAAAAAAAGGTAAATACCCATTTTCATCTTATGCTGGGTCTGTTCATTCATTTATGTTCTTTCTTTTTCTTTTTCTTTTTTTATTTGTTTTATTTTTTTCTCAAAAATTGCATTTTAATACATGTTATCAAACATAACAGAAAAAAACAAATTTTCAGAAGCTGTACACACTGTTCACTGAAAACATTTGTTGAGGCAAATAGAAAAAATTGTTACAATCATAATTTTTCTAGCTTTGCACCAAATTATAAGCAGATTAAATTCTTCATATTAAACACCTTTATATGCACTTTCAATGAACAGTATATATATATATATATATATATATATATATATATATATATATATATTTTATCAACTATTTTTACTATACCCATTACCCTTTCCTGCCCCCCACTTCCCCCATGTCGTGTCCAGTGTTCCTCTATTTCTCTTATGTTTCCCATTCCCACCTCCCTTATTCATCAGCATTCACTAATCAGAGAGACCATTC
>JAQQSJ010000020.1:1753529-1813474 GCA_028644305.1 Xerus rutilus
CATTTTAATTATGTACGTCCTGAATTCCTGTTCTGTCATTCCTCCTGCTGTACAGCCCATGGATTCTAGGAGTGTAGTATCTTGGTTTGTTTGAGTCACTTTCTTCCCTTGTTTTCTCATGATGTTTGTGTGTCTTTCCTTCTAGCTCTGCTGATCCAAGGTGTTACAGTTTTAACTCCTATATGGTTATAGTTTCCCTACAGGGTTTTGTTACTTCTCCTCCAGTAGGTGGCATTGTCCATTGTTTCCCAGCTGATATCGTTGGTACTGGTCCCAGGCCAAGGTGAAACTCTGGGCCGCTGGTGGAGTCGCTGTTCCACCGTGGCCAAGGTTTGCTCCCAGGTGTTCACCTGTGCCCCCTTGTGTGTAGGAAGTTCTGCCATGTTAGAAGGTGGTCCACAATGAACAATAGCGGGGGTTCGGCTCAGGAGACAGTCGGTCCACAGTAGCAACTGCTAGTGGTCTCCTGCGGTTGGGTGGGCGCTGGGGCCAGGCACCCTGTGCAGAAGGAGGCCCGGCACGCCCAGGGTAAACTCCGGGCTGGAGCCCTGGGCCATATCCCCCACCACAACTGCACTCCAGCAGTTGGTACCGGAGTCACTCCTCCTGGCTACCAGTGTCTCCTGGTGGCCCTGCGCTCACACATGAGAGACTGTTGCGTGGGGCGTTTAACTGCAGAGGGCTGCCCAAGAAGCTGGTTGGAAAATGGCACCCCGCTACCTCCAGTCTCAGTCTTGGATAGCCGTAGCCCTGGGCTGAGGCCTGGGCTGCAACTGCGTTTCTCTGGCCGGTGCCGAAGCCACGCCTCCTGGCTACAGCTGTCTCCCGGTGATCCTGTACTCACACACACGATTGAAATTCCTGTGTGGGATGTTGAGCCGCAGAATGATGCCATGAAGCTGGCTGGAAAATGGCGCCTCCACCGCTTCCAGCCTTGGTCCCTGAGAGCGTAGCGTAGAGTGGACTGTCTAGGCCGCCATCTTGGAACCGCCCCTTATCAGAATTTTTAAACTTATTTCTGAATCATTATATGGGTGATATATTACTTGTTGGCTGAAACATGAGAAATAAAATTCTACAAATGGTACAGAAAGTGTTATTTTATACAGGACTTTATGTTGTTATAGAGAAGATTTAATGTCTGCTCTTTATCAATTACTACTTTAAACATTATTAAAGATTCTCATTATGTAGCTAAACTTGTTCCTCATATTTCTGTAGCTGTGTCATCCTTTTATTTGGCTTTTAATTTACTCTCTTTTTTTTAACTCTTCAAACTCTTTATAGCATCATATCTTTTCTATTTTTCTTACATACAGAGCCACATCAAAATTCCTGACCTCTGACAGAATGTACTGCTAATGCAGATGAAAATGTGAGACACATTTATTTTTAATTTTCACATGATTTAGAATCTCATGGATGTTCTCATCAAAATTCTTGCTCATTTATAAAAATATTTTACATTTCTTTCCAAGTTTATTCATTTTTAATAACTGTTCTCACTGTACACCCTTTCAGGTCCCTATGTGTGGAATCTGTAAATCAAGGAGTCCTACATTCTAATGCACTTTGTCAAATGGATGTTACCCATTTCCCTCATTTTTATCCTTATTCTTTTCTTCATGTTTCTGTTGATACTCATTCTGTATTCATTTTGGCTAGATCTGAAAAAGTATCTGCTTTCATTTCTCATTTATTACTCTGCTTTGCCACTGTGTAGATGCCTGCTTATTTAAAAATAAATAGTGCCCCTGAGTATATATTCCATGCTTTGCAAAATTTTGTACTCATTGGAATATAATTTTAATCCATGCAATTCCTTATAATCCTACTAGACAGGTCTTGGTTGAATGAGCATATTGTACCCTTAAGACTTGTCCTTTAGACAAAAACAAAAAAGGGACCTATCCTTTCTCACATTAATAATGCCTTAAATATTGCTTATTTACAGTTAATGCACTTAACATGCAAAATGAATATACTGCTCATAATTGGTTATCTTCCTTGGGTAGACACTTTGTTTCTAAACAACAATTGCCAAAATTTATGTAAAATGTAAGGTTCTTCCAGGTCCAAGATGGTGGGACTCTGTGCCTCTGATCAAATGAAAGAAATGATATGCTGCTGTGTTTCCACCAACAGATCCTGTATGAATTTCAGCTCTGTGTGTGAGCATATCAATCATGAGTTGGCATCAAGGATTGTACAACTAAATCTCCAAGTTTTATTTGATCCTGGATGGAGAGGATTCCATCAAATAAAAGGATAGTTTCTCCTCTTGAAGGAGAAAAACACTGCAAGTGGGCCCTGAGGTTCTCAACCTCCAGTGACTTGGGGAGATATAAAATCATTATGTACCTCAGCTCAACAGCTGTTGGCTCAAATGGAGTTAAAAATGCATAAAATTTGGTTACTACTTCACTAAACTTACACAAAACTTTGTAAATGTTTTGATCCTTATAATGTTGTGCTTGCTGTTATAAATGCATACGCTATTTTTTGCCTCCACCAATTTTAAAGAGAAAACAAATATTATCCATCCATAATATCTTACCAGACCAAAAAAAAAAAAAAAAAAAAAAAAAGAGCTGTAAGAGTTCTGACTGTGAAAATGTACAGGACAATGAGTCTTCTTTAGTTGTGGAGAGTGATGGCAGAGAATGAGAGAGCAGTGTCTGACATTGGGGCTTCTTCATGGCTGTAACATGCTCAGTGCTTTGGAAAGTTTCTATGCAAAAATGCAGAGCACATAGCTTCTATGGCAATTACCTCCATGAAGAGGCTTTGTGCTATGGTCTTATCAGCCTTGACCTTGATCTCAGACACTTGGCTCTTAGTAATAAAGGAACTGTCTTGTTAGATAACCAATGTGTCACTAAGTTCTGCTGTTCCTGAACCTGTCTATGTAACAGTAACTTTAAACAATAGACTTTCTTGAGAGCTACACAGAGCTACCGACACTGGATATTTTAACTTAGTAACGAGAAATAAGCTGCATAATGTTATTGATTTTGTAACCTGCCTAATGATACAATGAACAACAATGTACTAATGATGCCATTGAACTAATGTAACTTATTGATATAAATAAAGCTGACAGCTTGGCTGAGCAGCCATTTTGCCTCTTTGTCTCCATTTTGTTTACTTAAAAAAATTAAAGGGAGGACTCAACAGTTTTAAAATACCCAATTTGGGTTTTATAAACAGCAGAACAGATGTTTCTGCAGGGTACATTTTTTTCACATTGCACTATTTTTTTTCTTTTTATGTATTTTCTTTTCTCTTTTGGATCTTTTATTTGTACATTTAATTTTTTAAATATGTATGGCCAATAAATTACTTAGGTTCTTTCCTTCATTGGGTTTGTAAATGCTAATTCCTGAGTATAGAAGGAAAGTCTCAATCAGAATCTAAGAAACAAAAAAACCAAGGAAAGATGCAACACTGTTCTTTTTTCAGACTGCAGAACTGAGAAGAGCAAAGGATAGATTCATACAAATCTGAAGGTCTGAGCCTTACTTAAAATAATCTGTGCCTGATGTGAAGAAACTGGGGATGATCAAGGTCAGTCTAAAAGCAGTGCCTTTTGTACCTCCTCCTCCATGCACAGAAAGACTGGTAGAACAGTCTAAATGTTTTATATACCTTGTTCCAATACACAGAGCAGAGAGACTAAGAAACTCAGAAGTATCACAGAATCTCAAAGGCAGAAAGGGTATAAAGTTCAGTATACAGAAGCTTTCAAAATTTAATAAACTTTGTTTAGAGCTGAGAAAAGAAAAGGTTCCCATACAATCTGCATTAGTCTTACATATAATATTCTAAAATTGAATATCCTGAAAGTAAGTCCTGTATTAAGCCAAAAACTTAGAAATAAAAAATATTGCACAAACCTCTACAGGACAAAATTTTATTAACTGCATGCTATTAACTTGTTTTCAGTGTCCCTATATATTTTATATTTTTTCAGCATTATACCTAATTTTATATGTTCTTTAAATTAATGGGAAATTTCTCTTGATATCTCTTTTATTACTATCTCCATTTCTTTCTCCTCTTTTTTTCTTTACATGCACCATAATTTTATTTTTATCATTTTTTTCTCTCTCTTTTTTGTCTTTCAGCTTGATTTTATTTATCTATTATTATTATTTTTTCTGTTCAACTTAGTATAATATCATAAATACTTAATCTTAGCCCATTCTGAATTATCACATATGTTTTCTTGCATCAATAAATTTGCAGAGATCAATAATAATGACTTGTACAGCTTATGTGGATATATGGTTTGTTCTTAAATATCCATTGTTATTGATGTTTACTGTCTCCTTTAAAAGCGATACTTGTGGTTGAAATTAACACTTTGATTATGCAGACTATATGTGTCTGTGGTAATACATATCTCTAGCCTGGAGATAATTATTAAGAAATAAATACAGAGGATATATGGTTTTAAACACAGTATCACCTAAAAATAGTAAATGATAACTCAATAAAAGGGACTCATACAAAATAGGATTCCATCTCAACATATGCACATGAACAGGAATTTAGATAATGAGAAAGTTGACAAAAATCAGCCATCCCCCCAAATCTAAAAATTCCTAATAGCTGAATTATTGAATATTGTGGAAACTAAATCCTAAAGAATTTAAAAAGTTAACAGTGAATATAATTATTGAACTAAAAGAAGACCAAATAAATGAAAATAAAGAGCATTTCAGTAAAGATATACAGATTCTGATCAAGAAAATTATAGAGATTCTGGAAGTGAAAAACAATAAATTAAAAATTTCATTGAAGTCTTACTAACAAATTAGACCATGCAAAGTTAGAATTATCTTACCTTCAGTCCTTGAAGGTAAGATAAACTTGAACAGTAAAGTATGAAATAAGAAATATGTAATCAAAATCATAATATATAAGAACTCTGCACATGGATGATCTTACTAGTAATATAATGTTAGACTTCTCTCTCAACTTGTGGAATTATATGGACATTCAGACAAAGACCACACTAAGAACCCTTCAAATAGACATAGCAGAAAATAATCGTTTGTCACAATAAGCACAAAGGTCATTACAACATAGTAAAAGAAAAAATCCTACAAGTTGATATAATGAGTAAATATTTATGACCAAAATGTTGGTGCACTGATTAACACAAAACCAATACTACTTGACATAAATTTTTAGTTATCAATAAAGTAATACTAGGTGATTTCAACATATCTCTATTACTACTTAGTACATCATCCAGTCAAAATCAATAAATGCACTTCAGATATAAAATATATTATATATCAAATTGACCTACTAGACATCTATAGAATGGTCCATTCAACAAAAGCAAAATTTATATTTTTCTGATGCCCATAGGACCTTCTGTAAAATAGACTGTATCTTTAGATATTATCACATTATACTGACATAAAATTAGAAATAAAAAGAAAAAAATAGAAATTGGAGACTGAACATTATATTTGTTTTATTTTTTTCCTGCAGAAAAAATATTATTTTTTATGCCAGAAATACTTAACAATCTTATTTTTGTTCTTATTTTTATATATATATATATATAACAGTAGGTTTTATTTTGACATATTATACATACACGGAGAGCAACCCATTACAATATTGATCCCATTCTAGTGGTTGAATGTGATGTGGAGTTACACTGGTCATGTATTTATGTACAAGCATGAGCAAGTTATGTCAAATTGATTCTACTGTGTTTTCTATTCTCATGCTACCTGCATTCCATTCATTCACCTTTGTCTAATCCAATAAACTTCTATTCTTCCCTACTTTAACCTCCCTTGTGGGTCAGCATCTCATATCAGAGAGAACATTCAGGCTTTTTTTGGAAATGGGTTTATTTCTCTTATCATGTTAATCTTAAGTTTCATCCTTTAACCAGCAAATGCCATAATTTCATTCTATTTTATGGTTAATTGCTACTGTATATATACTACATTATCTTTACTGATTCATCTTTGAAGAATATCTATGTTGCTTCATAGGTTTATTAGTATAAATTGAACTGCTATAAACATTATGTGGATGTGTCACTGTAGTACGCAGATTTTACACCTTTTGGGTATAAACTGAATTAAATGGTGGTTCCAGTCTAGGTTTCCTGAGAAAATTCAAACTGCTTTCCAGAGTGTTTTTACCAATTTGCTGTCCCACTAACAATGTACGAGTGAATATTTTTCCTCACATTTTTTCAACAGTCATGATTACTTGTATTCTTGATAATTGCCATGCTGACTGGAGTGAGATAAAATTTCAGTGTTGTTTTGATTTGCATTTTTCTATTTGCTAGAAATGTTGAATATATTTTTATGTATATTTTTGATCATTAACATTTCTTCTTCTGTAAATTGCCAATTTAGTCCCTTTGCCATTTATTGATTGGATTATTATTATTTTTGTTTATAGTTATACACACACACACACACACATATACATATGTCAGATGTTAATGCTCTGAGATAAAGTGCAGTTGATAAAAATTTTCTCCCATTTTAGGTTCTCTCTTCATGTTTTTGATTGTTTTATCAGCTGTGAAGAAACTTCATAGTTTGATACTATCTCACTTATTGATTATTGAATTTATGTTTTGTGCTTTCAGTGTCTTATTGAGAAATTTGGATCCTAAGCTGATGTGATGAAGGATTAGACCTATTTTTTCTTCCATTAAGTGTGAGGTCTCTGGTCTAATGCCTAGATACTTGATCCACTTTGAATTGTGTTTTGTAATGGATCAGAGATAGGGATTCAGTTTCATTCTTCTACATATGGATTTCCAATTTTCTGAGCACCATTTGTTGAAGAGACTATTATTTCTCTAATGAATAAGAGTGAGAGATAACTGTAAGAAATAACTGTATTATGTGAGCTTTTCTCCATGTCTTCTATTCTGTACCATTTGTCTTTGTGTCTATTTTGTGTCAATGCCATGCTGTTTTTATAATTAAAGCTCTGTGCTATAATTTAAATTTTGGTATCGTGAAGGTTCCTGCTTCACTTTTCCCACGAAGAATAAATTTTATGATAGCTCTTTCCATTTCTATTAACAACATCATTAACATCATTGAAATTTTAATAGACATTAAATTAAATGTCTACAGAGCTTTTGGTAAAATGGCCATTTTTACAATATTAATTATAAATATTATAAATATATAAATATTATTATTAATAATTCTGCCAACCCAAGAACATAGGAGATTTTTTATATTCTATGTTCTTCTTCAGTTTCTCTCTTAAGTGTTTTGTAGTTTTCCTTACAAAGATCTTTTACCTCTTTTGTTAAATGGATTCCCAAGTCCTTTTTTTTCTATTATGAATGGGATAGTTTTCCTATTTTCTCTTTCAGTTGATTTATTATTGATATATAAGAAAGAATATATTAGATTTGTTGAAGTTATTTTTATATCCTTCCACTTTGCTCAATTTATTTATGAGTTCTAGAAACTCTCTGGTGGTGTTTTTTAGATCTAAATACAGACTTATGTTATTGGTAAGTGGGAATAATTTGAGCTCTTCTTTTTTTATTTGTAATCTTTATTTTTTTTTCCTGTTTTTTAATTGCTTGGTTAAGGTTTCAAGGACTATGTTGACTAGGACTGGTGAAGTAGGCATCCCTGTCTTAACCATATGTTTCTGAACAATGAATGTCACAGAAAAAAATATGTGAAAATTTTTAAAATTTATGGCATTAAATGAGGATAGAAATACAGCATGTTAGAAGCTCTGGGGCAATATGAAGGAAATTTTAAAGGTACTTTAAGCTTCTACCTTAAAAATCAGAAAAATCAAAAATACATAATAAAATGATGCATTTCAAAATTCTAAAAAATAAGAATAAATGAATTACAAATAAGTAAAAGGAAATAAATCAGGTAAGAACTGATACTAATAAAATTAAGAATTAAAAAAGGATAAAAAGAGTACTTTGAAAAATAAATAAAATTAATACTTTAACCAAAAGAGAGAAAAAAAAATTAATAAAATCAGAAAAAAAAACCAGGTTATATCATCACAGACATTTTTAAAGTCCAGGAAAGCACTGGAGATTGCTTTGAAAACTTATATGCTAAATATTGAAATACAATTAAAGTGGACAAATTTTTAGAGCTGCTACCTATCAACATTGAAATGAGAAAAACTTAAAAAATGAATTTAAGCAAAAAATTGAAATGAGTAAAACTTTAAAAAGTAATAGAAACATTTTTCTACAAGGAAAGTCCCAGGACAGTTTCATTCCCAGCTGATTTCTTCCAGTCCTTCACAATTTCAATGTGTGTAGATAAAAGCCATCACCATTACAAGATGGTGGATAAGAGAAAGAAAGCATTTCCATATTGCTCTACTTTTGGATTGGAATGCCAGGATTACAGTTTAATAATGAGTTTATCTCATGGGGGAATGGAATAAGGTGATTTAGAGAACTGCTATAGCAGTTCTACAAAAGTAAATCAAGCCAGTATTTCAGCACTGGAGATGTGAGTCTACAAAGTTGAGAAGATAAAACATTTGTATTTCAAACAGGCAATCTGAGCTCCACTATAAAAACATGGTTGACAGTGGACAGAGGGAGTAACAATATTATTAAATTCAGATCAAATCTGATAATCTCTGAGTTATCTCTTCAAAGCCTGGAAAAAACTGGAGAGTAGGCAGATGCACTTTACTCTTCTCATCCAAGAATATGAATTGAAACTCTCAGAAAAAGAGATGTATCAGGACTTGCCAGTCAATAATGGAGTGAAAACAAGCAGCAACACTCTATATACTGACTTCCCTAAAATATTTGACAACTTTGGGTCAGAGATGAAATAACAAGCCTAACAACAGTAATTCCAGAAAGAAAGCATTCAATTTCAAAAACCTCAGCAAGATAAACAAACAAACTGCCTACAAAAAATGATCAAAAGGGAGTTCAGTACAGTGGCACACACCTGTAATTCCAGCACTTTGGGAGGTTGAGACAGGTGAAGTGAGAGTTCAAAGCCAGCCTCACCAATGGCAAGGTGTTAAGCAACTTGGTGAGACACTGTCCATAAATAAAACACAAAATAGGGCTAGGGATGTGGCTCAGTGGTCGAGTATCCCTGAGTCCTATCCTTTGTATCAAAAAAAAAAAAAAAAAGTCTTACATTAATGTCTAAGACATAATTATCCCAGGAAATGAGAGTAAAATTGGAAAGTGTTTTTAAAAGCAATAAAGCAGGCTACCCTAAATTACTAACAGCACAACATAACTAATTGATGCCACAATAGAGAAAATGTCAGAAAATAAATTTAGAAAGTTGATAATTAAAATATCCAATGAACTAAAATGAGATCTAAGGAATGGATTACAAAAAAATAAATGTGGTGAAAAAAACATTTATTGAAGAGATATTATAAAAAAGAAGCAAAGAGGTATCTTAAACAAATTTTTATTAAATAAAAATTAACAATTAAATCAAATTAAAATTTAGTTGGAATCATCATCAGTAGATTAGATCTAATCTGAATACAAATTTCTAAACTTTAAAGACAAGGTACATAATCTTCAAAATAATGTTAACAATAAAGAAAGATATCAAAAGATCATTCAAGAAATCTAGAATAACTTTAAGAGAAATACTAACTATGACAGGCATAGAAGAAGGCACCAAAATATAAGCTAAGAGGATGCACAATGTTTTTAATAAAATATCATAAAAATTTCCAAACCTTAGGGATGAAATGGAAATTCAAACATGAGACATTTAGAACTCCAAATAAACATCACAAAAATTCTCCCACACATTGTAATTAAAAGAAGGGTATAAATCTAAAGGCTTCAAGAAAAAAAATGGCTGGTGATATCACCTGCCTGATATGGCAGGTGATATTTTGATGTAAGCCAACTGTATTTCTACTGACTTTGTACAGACACTAAGAAACAGGAGGTCTTGGAGTAATATATGCCAAATACTTAAAGATAATGAACACTAACAAATATAGCTATAGACAGAAAAAAATAGCCTTAGTAAATAATAATGGAATCAAAATGTCTGTGATAAATAGAAACAAAAGAATTAGTTAACAGTGCATCAATACTATAAAATATACTCAGTAAAATATTTGACACAGAAAAAAATGAAAAAAAACCAAATATGAAAACCAGTGTGTGGATGAATCTCACTGGAATAGTCAATTCAATAAGAAGAATCAAGTATAATTTAAGCATTAGAAATAAAATGAGAGGAAATAAAAATCATCAATCTAAATTAACACTGAATATAAATATTGTAAACTCTCTAACCAAAGGATATAGATGGGCAAAATAGATGTAAAAAACAGATCAAATCATATGTTGTTTAGAACAGATTCACCTTACAGTAAAGACATTCTTGGGTTGAAAGTGAAAGAATGAAAAAGTCATACTATGAAAATTGACACCAAAAGCAAGCAGGAGTAGTTATTCTGAAATCTGACAAAGTAGATTTATGGGCACAATTAATCATAAGAGACACATAATGTCACTTCATATGTTTTTGGGAAATCATTCAAAATTCAAATATAATAGTTACAAATGTTTATATTTTAAACAGTGCACATGTGTACAGAAAAAACAATTTGCTCAATATAAAGTCTACATAGGCCCAATACCAAAATAATGGGCAATTTTTAACATAACTCTTTTGCCAATAGGTAGATAATTCAGACAAAAACTAATAATATTAGTAATGATAATAACAATAATAATAATTAAATGGAACTAACAAGAAACTGCAGTTTCTTTTAGAAAAACCAAATCTACATTTTTCTCAGCTGAAACCCTCTCTAAAATATACTATATTTTAGGAAATAACCAAGTTTTAGCAAATACAAAAAAAAACCAGTTAATTTATTGCATCTTTTGTGATTATAAAAGAAAGATTAGAAATCAGTAAGATACAAATTTTAAAATATGGGGATTAAATAATACTCTTTTGAAATGATGAATGAGTCATAGTAGAAATCATGGGAGAAATTAAAAATTTTTAGAACAGTTAGTAAGAACAAATACACTACATATCCAAATATCTCAAACAGTATAAAAACAGTTCTAAGAAGAAATTTCAACTTATTATGCTTAAATTAAAAATAGAAATATTTTAAATAAATTAATGTTACACATTAGATCCTAGAAAAAGAACAAATTAATTCCAAACAGAACATTAAGATAAAATTCCAAAGCAGAATATTAAAAGTCAAAATTATTGAGAATAAAAAGTATCCATGCAAGAGACAGTTGATTCTTTAAAAAGATAAACAATGTTGACAAAATATTAGCCCAACTAACCAAAAAATGGAGAAAGAAAGAATCAACAAAACTATCATTTAAAAGTAGATAGTTACACAAACACTTTTGAAATCCATGGATTACAGAAACTGTTTTGAAAATTTATACTTAAAGTGGAAAATTTAAAAGATACAATTATTTAGACACATATGACAAAGTGAAACATGACAGCATAGAAAACCTAAACAGAACAAATCAAATATTGAAGAAATAATTAAAAGCCTCTCAACAAACATTAGAAACAGATTTAATATCAACTGAAGTCTTTAAATCTTGTAGAGAAAGCACACAAATTTACATTCTCACTTAAAGTGTATAAGGGTTTTTTTCCTATATTATTACCAACACTTACATTGAAAAATGTTTATACTAGTGTATTATAGTTATACATGATAACAGGATTCATTTTGACATATTTATACATCCATGGAGTATAGCTTACTCCATTTACATACAAAGTACTTTCAATTCTCCTCTCTTTTCCTCTTTCTTTTCCTCTACTTCATTTGTCTTCCTTATGTTTATTATTTTAATTGGTTTTCAGTAAGTATGCATGTAGATACATATTAATAGTGTAACTCATTGTTGTATCGTCATATATAAATATAGCATAATTTGGTCAATTTTATTTGATAATTTGGGTGTTTAATTCATTATTCCTCTCTCCCTACTTTACCATTTTACTTCCATTTTCATAGGATCATATTCTCTCTTTTTCTCTTAATTTATTTTAGCTTCTGCCTATTAGGAAAATAAAGCTTTTAACAATTGACTTTATTATCTAACTCATTTTATTTAGTATGTTTTTCATTTCCATTCCTTTACTAGCAATTTTATAATAAATTTTCTTTATGGCTCAGTAAAATTCAATTGTGCATATATCACATTTTCTTTATCCATCCATTTGTTGATGGGCACATAAAGTGTTTCCATAACTTGGCTATTATAAATTGTGCTACTATGAACATTGATATGCATATATTAAACTGACTAAGAGAGAGAAAGTACCCAAATAAAAATTAGAGATAAAAGAAGAGCACCATAGACATTACAGAAATCCAGAAGATTATTAGAAACTATTTTGACATTTTATATTTCAAAAAATTGAAAAATCAATTATAACCTAACCAAATTCAACCACTAATATTTAAAAAAACATAAAAAAATCAATATCAAGCAATGAGATTGAAGAAACAAATATTTTTTCAACAAAGAATAGCCCAGGAGCATATAGGTTTTCCACCAAGTTTATTCAAACATTTAAGGAAAAATATTACCAATATTTCTCAAATTATTTCACAAAATAGAATTGGAAAAAAAACACTTTTAAGTTTATTTTATAAAGTGAGTATCATCCTGAAACCAAAATCAATGACTCAACTATAACTAGTAAGTTCAGCTAAGTGAGCTAAAGAAAAAAAACAAAAAACAAAAAACAAAACAAAACTACAGAACAAAATCCCTAATGAACAGATGCAGAAGTCCTCAATGAGCTACTAGAAAAATACATTCTATAATTTAAGATAATACACCATGAACAAGATTCACTTCAGGGATTCAAGTTTGACTGAAAATTAAAAAAATATTTTAAACAATGCTATACAGATTTATTGCAGTCCCTACCAAAATAACTAGTAGACATAGGTGGACAAAATTTGTTTTTAAAATTTATTTAAGAAAATAAAAAATACATTAATAAGTCAATGCAATGTTGAGAAAGAAGAGTGAACCTGGAGATATTATAAAACCTGATTTCAAGTTATATTACAAAAAGATAGAAAAATAAATAAACATACAAATAAAATTAAACAAATCAAAATTGGCATGAAGATCAGAGGAATAGAATATAAGACAGAAAATTTCATACATAGTCATCTGACTCTCAGCACAGGTATCAAGAATACATATTGGAGAAAAAATAGCCCTTTATTTAATGGTACTGGAGAAACTGAATATCCCAAAGTAGAAGAATAAAACTCTACTCCTACTTTACACTTTGCACAAAAGTCAACTCAAAGTCAGTCAAAGACTTAGAAAGTAGACTAGAAAATTTGCAACTGATAGAAGAAAACAAACCCAAGCTCATCATTCTGAAATATAGCACAGAACTAACTTTTATATCAAGTTCTCTAAAACCCAAGAAACAAAATCAGGGATATGTTAAGCACATGGCTTCAAAGTAAATAGCTTCTACAACTATGGTAATAATTGAGAGGGTGAAAAAAGCCTATAGAATGGAAAAAAATCTTTCCTAACTACTCAGCTAGCAGAATAATAATATCCATAATATTAAAAAACTCAAAAAAACTTAACATCAAAAAAAACAACAACAAAAAAAACAAAAACAAATGAACCCATTAGAAAATGGACAAAAGACCTAAACACATATTTATCAAAAGTCTAAATGTCAGAAATTTATATTAAAGCATTCAACATCCCTAGCAATCAGTGAAATGCCAATCAAAATGACAATGAGATTTGATTTCATGGCAGGTAAAATGATAATAAGATTACAAATAATAATAAATGCTCGTGAGGATGTGGGGGAAAATAAACATTTATACATTGCTGGTGAGACTGCATATTAGCACAAGCACAGTCAAAGGCTTTGTTAATAGGACATCTAAAGCTTAGGACATAATGCCAAGAGTTAATAAATTGGGTAAAAAATTAAATTCACTTTAATCAATGAAAAATCTTCTGCATAACAAAGTAAGCAATTAGAAATGTGAAGAAAAAACCTACAGAATGGGAGAAAATGTTTGCTTGCTACTCTTTTAGCCGATGATTATTTTATAAAATATGTTAAAAAATGAAAATATAACACCAAAAGAAAGAAAACAGT
This sequence comes from Xerus rutilus, assembly GCA_028644305.1. NCBI lineage: Eukaryota > Metazoa > Chordata > Mammalia > Rodentia > Sciuridae > Xerus > Xerus rutilus. The sequence continues at coordinate 1,767,707 of JAQQSJ010000020.1, forward strand.
ACAATTAATAAATAGTCAAATGAATTAAACAGACAATTCTCAAGTGGGAAAGTACATATGGCCAATAAATATATGAAAAAACTTTACCATTAGAGGCAATTATAAAAATAAATCAAAACTATACTGAATTTTATCTTAAATCAGGCAGATGGAGTCATCAAAAATACAAATAATAAGAATGCTGGAAAAGATGTGGAGAAAAAGAAACATTTTTTTTTTTCACTCTTGGTGAGACTAAATTAGTACAACCACTATGAAAACCAATATGGAGGTCTCCCAAAAGTAAACATGGAACTGCTCTACAACCCAGCTATTCCACTCTTAGGTATTTATCCCCCAAAATTACCATCATCATACTATAGTGATACATGCATACACATGCTTATAGCAGCCCAATTCACAGCAGACAAACTATGACACCAGGCAAAATGTCCTTTAACAGACAAATTAATGAAGAAAATATGGTATATGCACAAAATGGAGTTTTAATCAGTGACAAAAAAATAAAATTATGTAATTTTTATAAAAATAGATGGAACTAGAGACTATTATGTTAAGCAAGATCAATTGTCTCATGTTTTAAAAGATCAATTGTCTCATGTTTTATTATATATGTGAAAGATACAGAAAAAAAGGAAAATGTGGGGATAGGGCTTTTATAAAAATTAATTAGAGCTCAATGGAGAAAAGGGATCAGGGTACTGGAGGTAGGGGAGGATAGAGAGAGTGCTAGGGAGTAATATTTTTTCAAATTATAGTGAGTGCATGTATAAATATGTAACAACAAATCCTATCATTATTTAAAATCATTAGCCACAAAATATGTGGGAAAATAAAGTGTTTAATATTTTCTCTTATATGCAGAAGTTAGTTTCAAATAATGAATGCTGAATGAATATATTGGGAGTAATATTTTTTCAAATTATAGTGAGTGCATGTATAAATATGTAACAACAAATCCCATCATTATTTAAAATCATTAGCCACAAAATATGTGGGAAAATAAAGTGTTTAATATTTTCTCTTATATGCAGAAGTTAGTTTCAAATAATGAATGCTGAATGAATATATTGGGAAGATCAGTTGAGCAGAGAAGATGAGTGAGGGGGAAGAAAGAGACAAGGGAAAAGAAAAAAGCACTGAAGATTGAAATTAAGCAAACAGCATTTGATTGTGTCAAAATAAACTTCACTGTTATGGATAATTATAATATACTAATAAACATTTCAAAAACATAGGGGAAGCCAGTTCCTCATATTAAAAACAGTAAAAATGCTACAATTTTAAAATTTGAATTATTTAACTAACTTATTTACCAAAACAATCTATAGATTCAATACAATAATCATCAATGTAAGGTCAGATAAGGATGACAGAAATGAGGCCAATTAAAACCAAGGCTTTATTGATATACACTTCCAAGTGAGACTCTCCTGTCCAACAGAGCAGGTCTGGGAGAATTGTGCACAGGATCAGCTGGTTTGAAAGTTTTATGGGTTTGGGGTAGGAAGGGAAGGGCTTGGGATAGAAAAGGGAAGCTTTGGGCAGGAAAGGGGGCTCGGGACAGGAAAGGGAGGTTTTTGGGAGTCCTGTATTCTCCTGGGGTTGGTCAGGAGACTGGTTGATTGATGGTATTTATGTGTTGTCCTCACTGCCTGCCTGCTGGTGTTTGATTGATTGTTCTCTCATGCAGGTGGACTGCCTGGTGTTTTGTTTTCCTTAGCCACCTTAAACTGACCTAACAATCAAGATACCAATGACAGGGGAGCTCAAGATTGTGGAACAGAGGAGGTTGCATTCCAGAATGTTCTGTGGTGTGAAACAAAGAAAACAGGCACCTTATTCGTAAGGTGGGTGTGAAATAAAGGTACCTTACTGGGAATTAATACTGGACATACAAAGCAGATCATGGACTCAGGAGATTAAATATAATAGAATAAGGAAGAAATCCCCCACTTTGCTTTCTTTGTTACATTGTTGCCAAAGAAGTACTTTAACAGGCAAAATGAAGGCATAGCAGAACAAAGAGAAACCATATTTTTAGGAGGTTTATGCCATAACTCAGGATGGAAAGATCAGAGATCAAGGCACTGCCAAAGTGACCTAGAGTTGTAATGCATAGTACTCTCACGCAGGAAAGAATTTGCATCTCTTCCAGCTACCCTTTAAGAACAGAAGCAGCCACCATTTTGAAGCTATTTAATGAACTGGAAGCTGTGAGTGCCAAGTCCTGGCAAACCTAACCTAGATTCAAAAAAACAGTCCTCACAAACCCATCATAGAGTGTACTAAAAGGCCACAAAAAATCAGATGTAGAGAGAGTTTTATACAGGAGAATATGAGCCATGAAAACCTAACAAGCTTCCCTCTCAATCTTCAGTCTTGCAGCTCTCAGGAATGGCTAAATAGGCTGTGCCTGGCCAGGAATTTGAAAGGTTGAGGGCAGGAGTTACTGAGTTTGGGAACTGAACCTGAAAGTCCTAGGGTTTAGGAACCCTGGATGGTTTAGCAGGTGAAGGATTGGCTGGCTCCTCCACCACATGAATGGAACCCAGGGGAAACAACTGGGTTGCAGTCTCCTAGCATGGAGCAACAGCTTCTGGTTCTTAGGGGTGAGATAATTTAAAATCTTTAGACTAATTGCTATTCAATAAAGAACCTGGAGCCTCCCTAGACCTAATCTCCATCTTCAAGAGTTCCATCTATGGAAACTCTTCTCATAGAACAGTACAGTGACTCCAACCTGAGATTGTGGAGACATCAGACTCGAGCTCACTCTTTCTAATGTGGCTGAGAAAGGAGCTGAGAATTTCTAAACTTCAACTCACAATAAGTAAAGCAACTCAAAAGGAGGAAAAACTTGACAGCCAGGGGCCAATACATTTAGAGGCAAACCAATCTGGATTTCAGCTAATTTCATAACTCAAACCCTAAAAACTAGGAGGTCTTGAAGTAGCAGACCTCAAGTTCTGATATAAAATAGATGGCAACCAAGAATATTATACCCAGTAAAAGTAAGCTTTAGATTTGATGATAAAATAAAAACCAATTATTTATCTCCTAAAACATCCATGGGTTCTGGCTTTTCTGAACTCTAAGGTTCAATTTCCAAATGTTCTTTTAACAAAAGGTAAAAGAATTTACAACTAGAAAGCCAACACTACACAACATACTCGACAAAATATTTTAGAAAGAAGAAATACAAAATAAAATTAAAAACTAGCAAAGGGAAGAACTATAATGGAAACAATCAAAAGAGAAACTAATATAAATTAAAAATGAGAAATAAATTAAAAAATAGGGGATAAAAATTATTTCTCAATAGTAACATTGAATGTAAATAGCTTAAACTCATCAATAAAAACACATAGACAGGCAAATTGGATTTAAAAAAAAGACCCAAACAGTAGCATGCCTTCAGGAGAGACACTCTAGGCAAAGATATTCTCTGACTAAGGTAAAAGGATGAGGAAAAAAAAAAAGCAGTCACATGGATTACAATCAGAATTTACTGTTCTCAGATAAAGTGAACTTCAAGCCAAAGATAATGAGGAAAGACAAAGAAAGCCATTTCATACAGCTTAAGGGGATTACACAATAATAACAAATAACATTCATAAATATGCCCAAACAATAGAACATCTACATATATCAAACATATCATTATTTATATTAAAATAGACCATGAGACAATAATAATAATCTTAACTACCCTTTTATCACTGGATAGATCTGCCAAACAAAAACTAAATAAAGAAGGTACAGAACTTAAAAAAATACAATTTATAATTCAGTTACAATAGACATATAGAATATTTCATCCATCAATGACTAAATATACTTTTTCCTCAGCAGCACATGAGTCCTTCTCTAAAATAGATCATGTCTTAGGCCACAAAGCAGCTCTTGGCAAATACAAATACAAAAAATAAAATAGGAATAATACCTACATTCTGTTAGATGTTAATGGAAAAAAATTAAAAATCAATGACAAAATAAAAAGAAATAGAATATACTCTAATACCTGGAGACTAAATGATGCTACTGACAAAAAAAAAGAATAAAGGAAATCAGGGATAAAATAAAAAGTACTTACAGGTAAATGAGAATAGTGACACAACATATCAGAATCTCTGTGTACCATAAAAGTAGTTCTGAGAGAAAAGTGTGTATCACTGAGCTCATACATTAAAAAAATAAACAGTATCAAAATAAATAATCTAACATTATATCCAAGACCCTAGACAAAGATGAACAAATCAACACAAAAACAGAAGACAGGAAATTATTAAAATCAGAGAGAAAAACCAATAAAATTGATTCAACAAGAAAAATGTTTCAACAAATCAATGAAACAAAAAGTTGGTTATTTGAAATATAAAATGGATAAACCATTAGTGAATCTAAGTATAAGAAAGAGAGAAAAAACTCAAATTACTAAAATATTTGATAGAAAGTAATGTCACCATGGACACTACTGAAATACATGATAATCAGAAACTATTGTAAAAATTTATACTCCACTAAGTTAGAAAATTTTAAAGACATTGATAAACTTCTAGAGACATATGATCTACTCAGATTAAGGAGGACATAAAAAATAAACAGATTAATTTCAAGCAATAAAGTTGAAGACACCCCCAAAACACTAACAAAGGAGACAAAGTGGTGAATTAGTGGGAAATGGCTTTACAAACAGCTCTACTCTGGTAGTTGTGAGATATAAGACTTAGGTAGAAAACAAACATAAACTCAAAAAAAAAAAAAAAAAAAAAAGGGAAAAAACACCTGCTATTCTAATATTGACTATCTGTGAAAATGACACTTCACTGATAGACAATATTAGACAGAGACATTTGGAGACTGGGAAATTTGGGATGCATCAGACAGGAAAGGGGACAAAATTGGAGCTGAGCTCCTGGTGGGAGTGGAGCAAATTAGTACATAAGGTGAAAAAAACTGAAAAGTACTGCAGACAGTCTTGGACAGATAAAAGTAAGATCTGAGGGGTCTTGGGACAACCTGAGGATATGTAGCTCATTGAACTAATACACAAAATAACCCTGGGTCTACCTGTTGTGCACAGGTGCTGGAGATATTAGGGAACTGCAACAGTGTTAACTTAGACAAGAAACTTAGATCTGTGAGTTCAGGGCTGAGTTTAATACATGAAGCCAGCAGATACCAGCTAGGAGATCTAGACCAAATAAGAATTTCTGATATGGAAAGAATTTTCTCAGAGGTAACACAGGTTGGACACCAAAGAGAGTTTACCTCCCTTTCTTGCCTTTAACTTGGAATTATACAGGATCAGTGACAGTGGCTCAAAGATTTGAACATGCTAGAGGAAAGGAAATAAGTACTCGGAGGCAGACCTGTGGATGTGCCAGACAGAGCTGTATCTATATAGAACAGAAGCAGTAGAGGACTGGCTTTCCCTTTCCACAAGTAGTGCCCTGGGGAAACTTGTAGGGTACAGTCCTAGAGGTGCATTGAGTCAACAATGCTCAATAACTCCTCATACAATAATACACTGGGGTAATTCTAGATCTAATTTCCACCTGTGGGAGCTTCATTTTGAGAAACCCATCTCACAGAACCTAAATGCATTTACATCATAGGAGTGGAGCTTATAGCACATCCCACTTCTCCTCATATCTCCCCACTGAGAAGGAAATATGAGAAAAATAGTCTGGCACAGTGAACATGTACTGTCATTGACTTTTTTGAGTATTTTCCCCCTGAATTTGTACTGATTGACACATGATGGACATTTATACATTTTAACATATACATATTTGTTTTTGCTTTCATATTCCTAGAATTTCTTCAAGATAGTCACTTTTTTCTCACTGGTGTTTTTCAAGAGTTAGGGTTTTAGATTAGTATATTTTAGAGTGATATTATGTTGTCTGTTTTACAATGTTTCTATTTCTCTTTTTTCTTTTGTGAACAGCCAAACTCTATTCTCTTTTCTACTGTTTCTTTAATTCTTTTACTTCTATTCCCTGCCCTCACAATAAATAACACTTTTTATGTCAACTCTGCATCTCCTCTCTTTACCTCTTGAAACTACAAACTCTTTTCTATCCTCCAATATATTATTATATCCTCTTAGTTAACTCTATTCTTAATTATCTTTACATTAATTGGTCTGTAAAATGCTAGACACCACCATTAACTCTATAGCCACAATTATTACAAGGGAAGTCATAGAAAACACCTATTGTTTGATTTTATGCAGATATTATTTATGATTACTTACTGTCTTTGCTAATAGAAATCACTGAGACTAGCAGGGCATGATGGTGCATGCCTGTAATTCCAGTGGTTCAGGAAACTGAGACAGAAGGAATGTGAGTTCAAAACCAGCCTTAGCTAAGGCAAGGCACTAGGGAACTCAGTGAGACCCTGCCTCTAAATAAAACACAAAAGAAGGCTGGGAATGTGGTTCAGTTTTCAAGTGCCCCTGAGTGCCTCTAGTAGCCCCCAAAATAAAATAAATATCAATTGCTGAGACTATAATTTCTGATTATTGTGTTAATAATAACCCTGTATTTGAATGGTCTAAATTCATCAATTAAAAACATAGACTAACAGATTTGAATTAAAACAAAAAGTACCCCAAAATATGCTGCCTTCAAGGAACAAATATTACAGGAAGAGACATTAATAGACTGAAGGTGAAAGAATGGGAGAAAAAGGCATCACTTAGATGGACTGTGTAAACAAGCAGGGTTTTCCACTCTCATATCAGATAAAATGAACTTAAAACCAAAGTTAGTGAAAAAGGACAAAGAAGGATATTTTATACTACTCAAGGGAATCATATCTTAACAAGACATAACAAACATAAATATCAATGCTCCAAAATATGAAGAATTTTTGTATATCAATTAAACTCTTCTAAACTTCTAGGATCCAATAGACCACAACAAAATAATACCAGGTGATTTTAACACACCCCTCTTACCACTGAATCTCATCCAAACAAAAACTAAACTAAGAAACTATAGAACTCAATAAAACAATCAATGATTTAGACTTAAAAGAGATATATGGAATATTCCATCCATCAATGAACAAGTACATTTTTTCTCTGCAGCACATGGATCCTCCTTCAAAATTGACCATACATTATGTCACAAAGCAAGTCTTAGTAAATACAAAAAAAAAAAAAAAATTAAAGATACTACCCCTGTGTTCTATCTGATATGATGGAATGAGATTAGAAATCAATGATAAAATAAAAAATAGAAGCTACTCCAACAACTGGAGACTAAATAATATACTATTGAATTATGCATAAATAACAAAAATATCAGCAAGAGATAAAAATTTCTTAAAGGTAAATGAGAAGCCTGATACAAAATATTAAAATCTCATGAACACTATGAAGACAGTGCTAAGAGAAAGGTTCATTGCAATAAGCTCCTACATTAAAAAAAGTAAAAGCCAAAAAATAAATGACCTGACATTACATCACTAAGCCCTAGAAAAAATAAGAATGAACCAACTCTAAAAGTAGCAAAAGGCAGAGAATAATTAAAATCAGGTCTGAAAATAAAAAAAATTGAAACAAAAGAAAAAATTAAGAAAAGCTCATAAAGCTGGTGCTTTGAAAAAATAAATAAAATTGTTAAGCCCTTAGCAGCCCTAAGAAAAAGAAGAGAAAAAACTCAAATAACTAAAATTCAACATGAAAAAGAATACATCACAACAAACACCACTGAAATACAGAAGAAATTACAATCTATTTTGAAAATTTATACTCCAGAAAGATAAGAAAAGTTTGAAGACACTGATAAATTTCTAGAGGCATATGATATAACAAAATAGAACTAAGGGGACATACACAATTTAAATATATCAATTTCAAGAAATGAAATCAAAAGCCTACCAATTAACAAAATGCCAGGACCAGATTGACTCATAGATGAGTTCTCTAACAACTACAAAGAAGAATTAATACCAATACACCTCAAATTATTCCATGAAATAAAAACCATCCAAACCCATTCTATGAGGCTAGCATCATTCTGATACCAAAACCAGGGGAAAGACACAGCAAGGAAAGATTATTCGAAACCAATATCCCTGATGAATATTGATGCACAAATTTTCAGTAAAATCTTGGCAAATCACACATAAAAATATATTAAAAATAACACACCATGATCAAAAGGGGTTCATTCTAGGGATGCAAGTTTGGTTCTACCTATGGAAATCAATAAACATAATTCATCACATCAATAAACTTAAAGAAAATAATTACATGATTATATCAATTGATAAAAAGAAAGCATTTGACAAAATACAGCATCTTTTTGTTCAAAACACTAGAAAAACTAGGAACAACAGAAACATATCTCAACTTTGTAAAAGCTATCTATGCTAAACCCAAGGCCAACATCATTCTAAATGGAGAAAAATTGAAAATATTTCCTCTAAAAACTGGAAGAAGACAGAGATGCACTCTTTCACCACTGTTATTCAACATAGTTTTTGAATCTCTAGCCAGAGCCATTAGGCAAATGAAAGAAATTAAATGGATATAAATAAAGAAGTAGAACTCAAACTATCATTATTGTTAATGATATGTTTCTATAGTTAGAAGACCCAAAATATACCATGAGAAAACTACTAGAAATAATAGATAAATTCAGCAACATAACAGGATATAAAATTAGTACCCATAAATCAAATGCAAATCTATATATCAATGATGAATTCTCTGAAAGAGAAATTAGAAAAAAAATATCCCATTCACAATAGCCTCAAAAAAATTGGAGAACAATTTAGCAAAAGAGGTGAATTACTTCTATTATGAAAACTAGAGAAAATTTAAAATAGAAAAGAAAAACCCTAAAAGATGGAAAGATCTACCAGAACCCTGGATAGGCAGAATTAATATTGTCAAAATGGCCATACTACCCAACACACTATACAGATTTGATGTGATTCCAATTAAAATCTTAGTGTCATTTCTTAAAGAAATAGAAAAAGCAATTATAAAATTTATTTGAAAAAATAAAGAGACCCAGAATAGACAAAGCAATCCTTAGCAAGAAGAGTGAAACAGGAGGTATCACAATAACAAAACTTAAACTATATACGAAGCTATAGTAAAAAAAATAGCATGGTATTGGCACCAAAATAGACATGCAGGCCAATGGTACAGAATTGAAGACACAGAGGCAAACTTACATAAATACAGTTATCTCATACTAGACAAAGGCACCAAAAGTGTACACTGGAGAAAATATAGCCTTTTCAACAAATAATGCTGGGAAAACTGGAAATCCATAAGCAGCAAAACAAAACTAAACTCCTATCTCTCACCCATGCACAAAACTCAGCTCAAAGTGGACCAAGGACCTAGAAATTACATAGGAGACCCTGTGCCTAATAGAAGAAAAATAGGCCTAAATATTTATCATGTCAGGTTAGGCCACAAATTCCTTAACAAGACTCATAAAGTGAAAGAAATAAAAGCAAGAATCAATAAATAGAATAAATTCAAATTAAAAACTTCATCTCAGCAAAAGAAACAATCAGTAGTAAACAGAGAGCCTATATTCTGAAAACAAATTTTTGCCACACTCACACCGGATAGAGGAATAATCACCAAGATATATAGAGAACTCAAAAAACTTTACATCAGAAAAATAAACAACCCAGTTAATAAATGGGCTAAGGGACTATATAGACACTATATAGACTATGTAGACACCTCTCAGAAGAAGAAATACAATCAATCAACAAATATATATATATATATAATATTTTATGTACATCAATATCTCTAGTAAATAGAGAAATGCAAATCAAAAATTCTCTAAGATATTATCTCATTCCAATCCTAATGCCAGTTATCAAGAACACAAGCAAAAATAAGTGTTGTTAAAGACGTGAGAGAAAAGGCACACTCATACATTGTTGGTGGAAATGCAAATTGGTGCAACCTATCTGGAAAGTAATATGGAGATTCCATAGAAACTTGAAGTGGATCTGCCATTTGACCTAGCTATCTCACTTCTTGGTGTATACCCAAAGGACTTAAAAATAGCATACTTCAGTGATGAGCCACATCTGTGTTTATAGCAGCACAGTTCACAATAGCCAAATTGTAAAATCAACCCTCATGTTTTTCAATAGTTGATTGGATAAAAAAACTGTGGTATATATACAAAATGGAATATTATTCACCAATAAAAGAGAATAAATTCATGACATTTATAGATTTATGGATAGAATTAGAGAATATAATGCTAAGGGAAGTAAGCCAATCCAAAAACAAAAACAAAAATCAAAGGCCAAATGTTCTCTCTGATAAGTGGATGCTAATCCATAAAGGTGGGGGATATAGGATGAGTAAGAGAACTTCAAATTAACCAAAGTGGAGAGGAAAGATGATAGAATGAGTTGAGCATCCTTTCTCTAGGTGCATGTGTGATTGCATGAATGGTATGAATCTATTTTGTGTACAACTAGAGATGTAAAAAATTGTGTTCAATTTATGTTCAATGCATTGAAAAGCATTCTGCTGTCATGTACAAATTATTTTAACAAATAAATTTTAAACAGGGAAGAGAGGGGAGGCAAAAAAAATCCTTTAGAATTGTAGGAGAAATAAACACTTTCCAAATTAAAATAAATGAAAACAATTTATAAATACAAAGCCAATGCAACAGAACATACTAAGAAATATTGCATAGAAACATTAGAAACAAATTTTAGAGCTAATAGGTGAATGAATCTCACTAAAAGATCAGCTAAATATAGAAGCATTCGGATGAAATTAAACAATATAAATAAACTAAAATTGCAGAAAATTATAAATATTTCTTTATAATAACTAACTGGTATCAACTCTCCAATTAATGGATACAGAATGGAAGATTTGATTAAAAACAAGATTCAAATATATGTTTTTACAAGAGATGAAGTGTAGGAGCAATGACATCTACAAACTAAAGTTGAAAGTATTAAACAGTATTTACTACACATATGAAGATCATAAATATTCAGAAATAATATTTTTATATTTATCAAAGCTAACTTCAAGCCAAAATTAAAAATATTACTGTACTGGTAAAGGGCACTATTCAACAAGATACAACTATTATATTTATTCCCTAAACATCATCACTCACTTGTATAAAACAAACTCTATGAAACATAAAAACTTGGGTATAGTTTAATATAATACTGGATGATTTCAACAAACTTCTCTCATATAGATTGTTCAGATATAAACCACATAAAGACAGTTCAGATCTAAAAACTATAGACCTCTATAGAATATTTATATAAGCTGAATTCACTGTCTTCCCCACTGCTCTTGAAACTTCCTCAACAGTAGAATATATTTCAAGGCATGAAGGAAGTCTAAGTAGATACAGAAAGTCAATATAATTTCTTCCATCTTTTCATATCATAATAGAAAAATATTAGAAGTTAGCAGCAAGAAAAAATGTAAAAACTATAAAAACACATGGGTCCTGAATAATATGCTTTTTAATAATGGATAGGTCATGAAAGAAATCAGGGGAAAATAAAAAAACAATCCTGTAGAACAAGGACAGAGACAACATATCAAAATGTATAGGGCATTATAAGGACAGTTCTAAAAGGAAGGGCTATAGCATTAAGTGCCACATTAAAAAACAAAACAAAACAAAACAAAAACTCAAGGATGATATCAAAGAAACCATTTAATATAAATGTTAATGTTCTAGAAAAGCAAAAACAAACTAAAAAACAGGTAGAACACAGCAAAAATTGGAGCTGAAATAAATAAAATACATAATTTTTAAAAAAGGATCAATGTAATAAACATTTTGTTCTTTGTAAATATAAAAGATTCCTAGTGACTTAGGAGGATGAGTTAGGAGAATCACAAGTTCAAAGTCATCCTCAGCAATGTAGGGAGGCCCTAGGAAACTTAGACCCTGTCTCAAAATAAAAAGTATAAAATATTGAAGATGTAGCTCAGTAGTTAAGAGGCCCTAATTTTAATGACTGGGAGCACACACACACACACACACACACACACACACACATCCTTAGCCAAACTGACTAAAAGGAAAAGATCTAAGACAATACAATCAGAGTGGAAAAGAAAGATATAATCACAGGCATTTCTGATATCCACAGATTCAATAGGAACCATTTTGAAAACATATTTTGCAATAAACTGTAAAATTTAGGAAATATTAACAAATTTCGGCTGAGTGTGGTGATGCACACATGTAATCCCAGCAGCTTGGGAGGCTGAGCAAGAGAACTGAAAGTTGAAAGCCACCATTAGAAACAGGGGGCATTGAGTAACTCAGTAAGACCCTGTCTCTAAAAAAAATACAAAATAGGGCTAGGAATGTTGCTCAGTGGTTAAGTGCCCCACCTGAATTTAATCTCCAATATCAAAAAAATAAATAAAAGAAAAAAGAAAATATTGACAAATTTCAAGTCATAGATGACCTATCTAAATTAAGTCAATTGGATATAGAAAACAGGAGCAAATGGCAAACAATGAGTTTGAAGTATTAATAAAAGTCATCTAACAAAAAAAGCCCTGGAAGAGATGGATTCACAGCTGATTTCTACCACACATATAAAGAAGAATTAATGCTGTTGCTTTTTCAATTATTCTGTGGAACAGAAATGGGGAAAGAGTTCCACATTTATTCTAAAAATCATTATCACCTGATACTAAAAGCATATAAGAACACATCAAGAAAATCTTAGACCAATATATCTAATGAACACAAATGCAAAGATACTTAATAAAAATATGAGCAATTTGCATTCAAAAACACATTAAAATGGGCATGATATTGCACACCATTAAACCTAGTGTTTTGGGAGGCTGAGACAGGATGATTATAAGTTTAAAGCCAGCCTCAACAACTTTTTGAGACCTTAAGAAACAGAGAGAATCTGTCTCAAGTTAAAAAAATAAAAAAAGCTAGGGTAATTAAGAGCTACTGGGTTTAATTTATGGCACAAAAATAACAAAAAACCCCAGCTGGGTAGAGTTTGTAATCCTACTGGTTGAGAAGGCTGAAGCAGGAGGATTGCAAGTTCAAAGCTAGCCTCAGCAATTTAGCAAGGCACTTAGCAACTCAGTGAGAAACTGTCTCTAAATAAAATATTTAAAAAATGGCTGGGGATATGGCTCAATGGTTAAGCATCTCTGGGTTTAATCCCTGGTATCAAAAATAAAACAAACAAAACCAAAAAAATCACCAACAGCCAAAAAAAACCCAAAAAACAAAAATCCATTAAGATCGTACATCATGATCAAATTGGTTTATTTCAGAGAAGCACGCTTGGTTCAACTTTTGCAAACTACAAATGAAAAATACTCAATGAGGCAAGAAAAAATGACATAATTATATCAATAAATGTGAGAAAAAGCCTTTAACAAAATTTAAAACCAATCAGTGTTGAAAACAGAAGAAACAAGAAATAGAATAAACTTACTTGTAAAGAAATCCAAAGGAGAAATAGACATGGAGCAGTGGCAAAGCAAAAAGGGGATGTTCATTCAAGCTGCCAGCTTGATTTATATCAATAGGTCACTGGTATTATTAGCACATTATCATTCATTGCATCATTAGGTAGGTTATAGAATCAGCAATATTATGCAGCTTATTTCTCAGTTACATTCTACTATTACAATAAGCAATATTAGATTTGTGTAGCTCTCAAGAAAGTCCATTGTTTGAAGTTACTGTTAAGGGCCAGGAGCAGCAGAGTTTGGTGAAACATTGTAGTTATCTAGCAAGTGGTTTCTTTTATTCCTATGAGCTGTGTGACTGAGATTAATGTTGACACTGATAAAGCTCTAGAACAGAACCTTCTCCTGGAGGGCATTGTTAGAGCAGCTAAGCATTCTATACTTTTACATATAAAAAAATTTTCCTACTATCAGGGATCCTATACTTGAGAACCTTCCTAGAAGTTAGGCATCCTGTATTTTGTATAGGAACTTTCTTAGCCAACTTTTCCACAGCCATGAAGTCATTAGAGACAAAACTCTCAAACACTTACCTCAAAATTATGAATGTTCTATATTACAACCCAAAGCCAACATTATACTGAATAAGAAAAAAAACTGAAAACATTTTCTTTTAAATCAGGAACAAGACTAGGCTGCTCACTTATTCTTAACATAAGTACTTGAAATTAAAGCCAGAGCAATTATGTAAAATAAATAAATTAAAGTGGTTCAAATGAGAAAGGAAGATATTAAATTATCTGTTTCAGATAATATAATTATATACTGAAAATATACTTCTTCCACTTTATCTCATCACATATCTCTAACAAAAGAAAACAAAACAAAACAAAACACAAAAAACTTCTATATCTGGTGGATAAATTCTGCAAAGTATTGATTTGATACAAGTTTAATATAAAAAAATCTTTCTTGTACTCCAATAATGTCTGCTAAGAAAGAAATCAGAAAAACAATTCTATTCATCTCCTCAAAAATAAATAAACAAACACAAAAAAGCAGTGCCTGAGAACAAGTATAGTCAAGGAGGAGAAAGAGCTTCCAATGAAAATTATAGAACACTGAAGGAAAAAAAATTGAGCAAGACATTGAAATTTTCTGCAACTTCTCACATTCTTAGGTTAGCAGAATTAAATTTTTAAAATGGCCATGTTACAAAAAATGATCAACATAGTCAATTCGATCCACATCAATATATCAATGACATTCTCACATAACTAGAAAAAACATTCTAAAATTTATATTGAAGAATAAAATGCCCAAAATAGCCAGTAATTTTGAGAAATAAAAATAAGGCAAATGAAGTACAAGTACCTGACTTCAAATTAAGTTAGAATTTTATAACAACAAAATAAGCATGTATTGACATAAAAACAAACATAAAATCCAATGGAATAGAAGACAAAAACAAATCCACAAAGATACTATTATTCTATTATTGGCAAAGATGGTGCCAAAAACATGCATTGGAAAAGCACAGGCTTATAAAAACTGTTGACAGAAGAAAAGCTGGTTCCAGAGAATCTGGATATCCATATATAGAAACATATGAAACTAGATATTTATTTCTCACTCTGGGCAAAAGTCAATCCCAAGAAAATTAAAAGCATAGTAATTAGACCAGAAACACTGCAACAGCTGTAATAAAATATAGGCTCAACATTCCAACATAAAGGTGTAGGCATTGACTTTCATAGTAAAACTTAAAACTCAAAAAATTGTTAACAATTATGTTACACAAATTAAAACAAATTATCAAAACTGTAATATTATCAAATTAAAAACTCTAGCACATTAAAGAAAAAAGTGAGAACTTACAGATTGAAAATCTGCCAATTACTCTTCTGACAAAGGATAATTGCCCACAATATAAATAACTAAAACAAAAGCAAAAACAAAACAATCACCAAACATAAAGAAGACAAGTCTGAATAAAACAATAAATAAATAGGCAAATGAAGTAAACAGAAATAATAAAAATGGCCAAAAATATATTTTTAAAATATTTAATATCTCTAGCAATCAGAGAAATGCAAATAAAAAATTACATTAATCTGGGTGCAGTGGCACATGCCTGCAATTCCAGTGGCACAGGAGGTTAAGACAGAAGGATCATGCATTCAAAGCCAGCCTCAATAAAAGTTAGGCACTAATCACTCAGTGAGATCCTGTCTCTAAATTAAATACAAAATAGGGCTCAGATGTGGCTCAGTGGCTGAGTAACCCTGAGTTCAATCTCTAGTGCCAAATATAAAAAAATAAGTAAGTAAACAAATAATACATACATACACGCATATATACATACATAGAGACTTCATCTCTCTCCAGTCAGAATGGTAAATAACAAGAACACAAATCATAATAAATACTAGCAAGGAAGTGCGGTGCAAGAGGTTGCAGCAAGTTCTAATGTCTTCCTTAATTTTTTTCTTCAATGTTTTAAGATTTTCATTGTTTTCCAAATTAACAAATATGTTCTTCATCTTCTCATATTCTTTATTTGTTTATTTTTCAAATTAGAACTTTATGGGGTTACATGTAGAGTTGGGTTCATACCAACGAACTCATACATGCATGGAAATTGATGTCCATTCAAAATCCCCCATTTTTTCTCTGATTTCCCTTCCTATCTCCTCTTCTCCTTCCTCTACTAGAGTTCCTTTTGCTTATCTGTTAATTTGCAGCTGATTGGTTCTTCAAATCACATATAAAAAAATCATTAAAAAGAAACTGCCCCATGATCAAGTGGGTTTCATCCCAGGGATGCAATGTTGGTTCAACATACAGAAATAAATATATAAAGTAATTCACCACATAATATATTTAAAGACAAGAAACACATGATTCTCAATAGATGCAGAAAAATGATTTGACAGAATATAGCATCAATTAATATTTAAAACACTAAAAACTTAGAGATGGAAGAAACATACCTCAATATTTTAAAGGCTGTATATGACAAACCCACATTCACCAGTTTTATTCAATATAGTCCTTGAAAATGTAGCTAGAACAATTAGGCAATAGAGGAAAATTAAATAAATAAATGTAGGAAAAGAATAGCTCAAATTATCTGTTTGTGCATGACATGATTTTATATTTAAAAGGCCCCAAAAAAACTCCACCAGAAGACTTCTTTCTGTAGGTCATAAACAAATTAAGTAAAGTGGCAGAATACAAAATTAACACAAACAAATCAATTGTATTTCTGTACTCCAGTGCTAAATCTGCTGGAAGCGAAATTAGAAAAAGTATCCCATTCACAATAACCTAAAATAAGCAAGCAAGCAAACAAATAAAAACTTTGGACATCTAGATTTATGTACTTCTATTCTTCCTTCTCCTTTCTTTCTTTTATTCTGGCTTTCACACATGACAGAACATATTTGACTTTTGAATTTTTTTTGGATTTTACTAGTTTCATTTAGCATGATATTCTCCATTTCCATCTATTTACTAGAAAGTATCACAATTTTATCCTTTTTAATCATGAATAGAGCTTGTGGGTGTGTATGTGTGTGTTTGTAGTTACAGCATATGTATATGTGTGTGTAATTATATATACATTATACTTAATAGTGGTATATATTTGGTATATATATATGTATATGTATATACAAATTAATCTATTCATCCACTAAGGGCATATGATTTGATTCCATAGTTTAATATTGTAAATCGTGCTGCTGTAAGAATTTTTGGGCTGTCTCATATAGTATGCTGCTTTGAGACATTTTGGGAAATTACCAAGGAGTGGCATATCTGGATCATATGGTTCTATCCCTGGTTTTTTGAGAAACCCTCAAACTGCTCTCAAGAGAAATTATACTATCAGCAGTCCCACCAACAATGTGTAAGAGTTTTTTTCTCCTCACAATGTCACAGCATTTATTGTTTTTATTCTTGATAATTGCCATTCTGATTAGAGTGAAACAAAATACTAGTATTGTTTTGATCTGCATTTTCATGATTGGTAGAGATGTTGTACATTTATTTATTGGCTTTATGTGTTTCTTCTATGGAGAAATTCTGCTTAGTTCTTTTGTCTATATATTGATTGGTGTGTGTGTGTGTGTGTGTCAAGTTTTTTGAGTTCTTTGTACATTCTGGATATCGATCCCCCATAAAAGGAATAGGTGTCCAGGATTTTCACCTATTCCATAAGCTCTCACTTCATGTCCTTAATTTCTTGGCTGTACAGAGAGTTTTTAGTTGAATATCATCCCACTTGATTCTTGGTTTCATTTATTGAGCTTTGAGTTTCTTGTTAAGGAAATCTGTGCTTGCATTTATAGGATGGACTCTCATATATTTTTGATGAGACTAGAAATTAGTGCAACCACTCTGGAAAGCAGTTGGAGATTCCTTAAAAGGCTAAAAATTGAACTATTATGTGACCTATATATCCCACTTCTTGGTATGTACTCAAGGGAATTAAAATCAATTTGTTTTAGCAATACAGGTATTCCAGTATTTATGTCAGAGCAATTCAAAATAGCCAAATTACTGACCCAGTCTAGGTGCCTACAAAATATAAATGGATTAAGAAAGGATATTACATTAATTCAATGAGGTTATCCTCACTATAAAAAAATAACTAATTAAATTTTTTCATTTTCTGATAAATCCATGGAACTTCATTATTTTAAATAAATACATCATATTAAGAAAATCAAAGTTTAAATATTTTTCCCTACATAAAATTTCAAAAGGATGATATAAAAAATTAAAAGGAGAAGAGTTGAGGGGGAAGAGGATCAGAAGATGAAGTGAGGAAAATGGGAAGAACAGAAAATGAAATGGAGAAAATTATGTGAGTATGTCACAATAAACAGTATTATGTATAAAGTGATAGAAAAATATTGTAACATTCTTTAGCTTACAAATTTTTATTTTATTTGGTATTTTGTTTCGTGTTTTAGTTCTGAGATAAGTTAAAGATTACAGATTATTTAAATTAAGAATAATTATATATACTTTCTCTTTATGTCATTGTTTTAAAATAAGCTAGAATTGTGATATTTTTATAAGTTAACTATCAGTCAGTTTTAGAAATTAACTATCTATACCTTCAAAACCATAATTGTTTATGTATTTTTATATTTTTAAAAAAATTGTGTCAGTGTAATTCATTGTATTCTAAAATGTTTGACATTTAAAATGTTTTAGTCATTAATTTTTAAAACTAGTTTTTCTGTTTAATTTTCATAATCTTTTTTTGAAAACATTCCTGTAAAAAGTTAGATAAATAATATTCTTATTAAAAATTTGTTTATAATTCTCTGAACATTAATATCAGTCTTGTAGCTATTTTAAAGTTAAAATGAGTTTATATGGTGTTTCTTACATAACTGAGATAAGTTTCATTTAAAATTTTATATTTTGTGCAAAAATTTCCTGAGCTCCATCATTCTACTCAGTTAGGTGCTTCACTATCTTCTTAAAATGTTAAACAAATTTAGTGCCATTTCTGATGTCAGAAATCTAGTAGTACTTGAGGACCTAAAAGTAACTTTAAAAGTATATTTATAGTACAATCAGCTTGAAAATGATTGATCTCTTCAATAAAGTTAACAATAAATTGACTTAAAGAATAAAAGCTTTATTTATGATCAATATTTCTTAATTTTGTTATGTTTTTGATTGCTTAAAAGAAATCAAGTCATTTGAAAGTAAATGTTTATTCAAATTCTTATCTGTTCTAAAGTCACTGTCTGATAAAACAAATCATTATTTGTATAATAATGTGAAGTTTTATTTGCAAAACTTTAGAAGTCTGATAGCCTGGCTAGAATGCTGTGTATAATAATTATTTTATTAACATATTATAGAAGTAACTAAATTTTATTAAGTTGCCAAATTCTCTAAGTTCTAATAATACCTCACATGTTATATGTAATCATTTCAGATGTGAAGTATATGTCTGCAGTTAAAATGGGACATTCATGCTTTATTTATCCTCCATCTGAGAGCATATTCAAAGATATATGTCTAAAGATATTTTTTAAATATATTTGTTCTCATCAGTCACACATGATGGAAGAATGTTCTTCAATTCACTGGACACAAATGAAGCATAATTTTTTACTTTGTATGCAAAGTAGGGTCACATTATTCATGCAATTATACATAAATGAGGGTAATAATGTCCATTTAATTTCACCATTTTTCCTGCTCAATGCCTCTCCCTTTTCTCCAAATTTTCTCCACTCAACCCATGCCTTCCCATTATAAATTAGAATCCACTTAGAAAACACATTTGGCCTTTAGTTTTTGGGGATTGACTTATACATTGTTTAACATGATATTCTGCAACTACACTCATTTACCTGCAAATGTCATAACTTTATTCTCTTTTATTGCTAAAAAAATTCTATTGTATGTGTATATATATGTGTGTGTGTGTGTATGTGTATTGTATGTGTATGTATATATATGTGTGTATGTATATGTATGCATATATACATACACATAAATGTATATATGTATTAAAGTTCTTTATTCATCTGTTGAAGGTCATCTAGGTTGGTTCTGCAATTTAGTCATTATGAACTGTGCTGTTATAAACACTGATGTGACTGCATCACTGTAGTATGTTGTTTTTTAATCCTTTGGGTACAGAATAAGGAGTGGAATAGTTGGGTCAAATGGTGAATCTATTCCAAGTTTTCTAAGGAATCTCCATACTACTTTCCAGATTAGTTACCAATTTGCATTTCCACCAGCAATGTATAAGTGTGCCTTTTCCCCCACATTCTCGCTAACACTTACTGTGGCTTGGATTATTGATAACTACTATTTTGATTGGAGTGAGAATCTTACAGTAGTTTTAATTTGTAATTCTCTAATTACTAGAGATGTTGAACATTTTTCAATATATTTGTTGATCAATTGAATGTCTTCTTTGAGAAGTGTCTGTTCAGTTCCTTAGCCTATTCATTGATTGGACAGTTTTATTGGTGTTGTTTTTTGAGTTTTTCATATATCTCATATGTGTGTGGTAAAAATTTGCTCTTATTCTGTAGCTCTCTTTTCATCTCATTGATTTTGCTGAGTATTGTCTCCTGGCGGCAGGAGACAATAATCACGCCATTGTTCTCAGAAAGCAATCTTTATTCTTGTTGAGCGTTCTTCTTGCCTTCCTGGTTCTCTTTTGTTCTCTCGTCCTTCCCCCCAGCCTCCTTCTATATACTTTTCATATAGCAGGAAGTATTACCGAGCAGAGTTACAACCAATTAGGAGGAATAGCATTATCAAGCACGAGGGGAATGCATGAGCAGAATACAGGCGTGTATCAGAGCAGGCATAGCCCACGAGCCAAGCATGCACAGTGACGTTACCGCCAGCCAATGCTGTGCACTTCCTTAAGTTGTCCACCTGTTTACTGCAAGTTTCTGGCATATAGCCAGGTCGCCATCTTGAAAGGGCAGGGCAGCTGCCGGGCCCAGAGAGCCTGCCTCCAACAGCTGAGAATATTTTTAGTTTGAATTTGTTATATTTATTGATTCTTGATTCCACTTCTTGCATTTTAGGTGTCTTGTAAAGAAAGTCAGATGTAAGGCCAACATGGTTGAAGATTTAGGCCTAAATTTTTCTCTCTTAGGCACATGGTCTCTGGCATAATTCCTAGGTTTTTGATCCACTTTGAGTTGTGTGCATTCTGAGAGATAGGGGTTTAATTTTATCTCATTACATATAAAACTCCAGTTTTCTCAGCACCATTTGTTGAAGAGACTCTTTTCTTCAATGTATATTTTGGGCACTTTTGTCTAGTATAAGATAACTGTAATTATATGGGTTTGTCTCTGTCTCCTTTTCTGTACCCTTGGCCTATATGACTATTTTGGTGCCAATACCATGCTCTTTGTTTTTACTATTTCTCTGTATTATAGTTTAAGTTCTGGTATTGTGATGTTTTCTGCTTCACTCTTCTTGATAAGGCTTTCTTTGGCTATTCTGGGTGTCTTAGTTTTCCAAATAAATTTCATGATTGCCTTTTCTGTTTATATTAAGCATGAGGTTGAGATTTTAATTGTTATTGCATTGAATCTATGTTGCACTTTTTCTAGTATGGCCATTTTGAAAACATTAATTCTGCCTATTCAAGAGCATTGAAGATCTTTCCATCTTCTAAGGTCTTCTTTAATTTATTTCTTTAGTGTTCTGTAGTTTTCCTTATGGATGTCTTTAACCTCTTCTGTTAAATTGACTCCTAAGCCTTTTATTTTTTTGAGGATATTGTGAATGAGGTGGTTTTTCCAATTTTTCTTTCACAAGATTCATAAGTATCATATAGAAAGACATTTGATTTATAGGTTTTGATTTTATATCCCACTACTTTGCTGAATTTATTTATTAATTCTAAAAGTTTTTAAAAAATACATTTGAAATCATAGTACATAGTTCAATTTTCCATCTGTTTGAATGCAAACAAGATAGAGTCACACCATTTGTGTCTTCATAAATGTTCCTAGGGCAGTGATGTCCATCTCATTCCACTATTTTTGCTACTTCTCTTTCCTCTCCCCTCCCACATCTCCCCTCTGTCTCATCCAAAGTTTACACATTTCTCCCATGCTCCCCATTTTTACCCCTCTTATGTATCAGAATCACTAATCAGAGAAAATGTTTGGCCTGTGGTCTTTTGGGATTGGCTTACTTTGCTTAGCATGATGTTCTCCCATCCCATCCATTTACCTGCAAATGCCATGATTTTGTTCTCTTTTATTGCTGAGTAATATTTCATTGTGTATATATATATATATATATATCACAGTGTCTTTATCCATTTATCTATTGAAGGACATCTAGTTTGCTTCCACAGTTTAGAAATTGTGAATTGTGCTTCTATAAACATTGAAGTGACTATACTATTGTAGTATGATGTTTTTAAGTCTTTTGGGTATAGACTGAGGAGTAGTATAGCTGGGTCAAATGATGGTTCCATTCCAAGTTTTTTAAGGAATCTCCATATGGCTTTCCAGATAGGTTGTATCAACTTGCATTCTCACCAGGAATGTTTAAGTGTGCCTTTTCCTCCACATCCTTATCGCACTTATTGTTGTTTGAATTATTGACAATTGTCATTCTGACTGGAGTGAGATGAAATCAGAGTAGTTTTGATTTGCATTTCTCTAATTGCTATAGATGTTGAACATTTTTCATATATTTGTTTCTTAATCATATATATCTTCTGAGAAGTGTATGTTCAGCTCCTTAGACTATTTATTGTTTGGGTTGTTTGTTTTTTGGTGTTAAGTTTATTGAGTTCTTTATATTTCCTGGAGATCAGTGCTCTATCTGATGTTCATGTGGCAAAAATTTGCTCCTAGAATGTAGGCTGTCTGTTCACCTTATTGATTGTTTCTTTTGCTGAGAAGTTTTCTAGTTTAAATCCATCTCATTTTTTGATTCTTGCTTTTATTTCTTGCACTTTAGGAGCCTTGCTAAGGAATTAAGCATTTAATCTGGAGTGATGAAGATTTGGGCCTAGTTTCTCCTCAGTTAAGTGCAGGGTCTCTGGTATAATTCCTAGTCCCTTGATCCACTTTGAATTGAGTTTTGTGCATGGTGTGAGATAGGGGTGTAGTTTCATTTTTCTGCTTATGGATTTTCAGTTTTCCCAGCACCATTTGTTGAAGAGGCTATCTTTTCTCAAGCATACATTTTTGGCACTTTTATCTAGTATGAGATGTGTATTTATGTGGGTTAGTCTCTGTGTCTTCTATTCTGTACTATTGGTCTATGTGTCTATTTTGGTGCCAAACCATGAAATTTTTGTTACTATAGCTTTGTAGTACAGTTTAAGGTCTGATATTGTTATGCCTCCTGCTTCATTATTTTTACTGAGGATTGCCTTGGCTATTCTGGGTCTCTTATTTTTCGAAATAAATTTCATGACTGTCTTTTCTATTTCTTAAGAAATGACTTTGGGATTTTAATTGGGATTGCATTGAATCTATATAGCCCTTTGGGTAGTATGGCCATTTTGACAATATTGATTCTGCCTATCCAAGAGCATGGGAGATCTTTCCATCTTCTAAGATCTTTTTTAATTTCTTTCTTTAGTGTCCTGTATATTGTCCTGTAGTTTTCATTGTAGAGTTATTTCACTGCTCTTGTTAGATTGATTTCCAAGTATTTTATTTTATTTTATTTTATTTTATTTTTTGAGGCTATAGTGAATGGAGTCGTTTTCCTGATTTCTTTTTCAGAGGATTCATTGCTGATGTACAGATATGCATTTTATTTTGATGTTAATTTTATATACTACAATTTTGCTGAATTAATTGATTAATTCTAGAAGTTTTCTGGTGGAATTTTTTGGATCCTCCAAGCATAATATCAACTTGTCTGCAATTAATTATAGTTTGAGTGCTTCTGTTCCTAGTCATATTCCTTTAATTTCTTTTGTCTGTCTAATTGCTCTGGCTAGATTTTCCAAGACTATGTTGAATAAGAATGGTGAAAGAGGGTATCCTTCTTTTGTTCCAGTTTTTAGACAGAATGCTTCCAATTTTTCTCCATTTAGGATTACATTGGCCTTAGGTTTAGCATAGACTGCTTTAACAATGTTGAGGTATGTTTATGCTCTCCCTAATTTTTAGTGCTTTAAACATAAAAGAATAGTGTATTTTGTCAAATTCTTTCTCTGCATCAATTGATATAATCATGTGATTCTTATCTTTAAGTCTATTGATATGATGGGTTACGTTTATTGATTTCCTTATGTTGAACCAAACATGCATGCCTGAAATGAACCCACATGATCATGGTGCACTATTTTTTAAATACACTTTTGTATGCAATTTGCCAAAATTTTATTGAGAATTTTTGCATCTATATTCATCAAGGATAGTGATCTGGAATTTTTCTTTATTTAATGTCTCTCTCTGGTTTTGATATCAAGATGATACTAGCCTTGTAGAATGAGTTTGGAAGTGTTCTCTCATTTTATGTTTCATGGAATAATTTGAAGAGTATTGTAGTTAGTTCTTTGTAGGTGTTGTAGATCTAGGCTGAAAATACACCTGGTTCAGGGTTTTTCTTGTTTGGAAGGCTCTTGACATAATCTATTTCCTTGCATGTAGTTGGTCTGTTTAAGTCATGAATGTTCTCCTGGTTCAGTTTGGGTAGGTCATATGTGTCTAGAAATGTCTCAGTGTCTTCAGGGTTTTCTATTTTACTGGAGTATAGATTTTTAAAATAGTTTTTAATTATCCTGTATATTTCAACAGAGTCTATCATGACATCATATTTTAATCACAAATTTTAATAATTTGGGTTTTCTCTCTCCTTTTTGTTAGGATGGCTAGGGGTTTGTCAATTTTATTTATTTATTTCAAGGAACCAGCCTTTTGTTTTGTCAAATTTTTGAATTTTTTTTTTGTTTCAATTTCATTGATTTCAGCCCTGATTCTAATTATTTCCTGTATTTTACTTCTTTTGGTGTTGTTTTTTTTCTCTTTTTCTAGTGTTGCATCCAACCTGCACCTCTCCCCAAGAAGTGCAGCCCAGACAACTCTGCAGAAACAGCAGTTTATTGAGGAAGTAGGCACACAGGTCAATCGATTGGGGTCAGCTCTCCTTTCCTTCAGAGAGTGACCCTGAAGCGAGGGTTTCAGAGGTTATTATAGGTTGGGCTAGCTACATGACTCAAAAAAACTTGATTAGGCCAATATTCAATCTATAGTTATTTATAGTTTATCCATGACAGCGCCTCCTATGTCCCCTTTCAGTTTCTGGAACTTTAGGTAACTGGCCAGGGTGTCTGGCTGCCTGTGCTTTTGCCCCCCCATCTGTGAGAAGCAAGCATAGCGAAGCATTAATCACAGAATCACAAACAACAGGTTAGCTGATATACCTGCAGGCATGAGCCAGAGTGACTCCATTTTGAGTTTGGATTTTACACTAGGGCTTTGGATGTAGTATCAAGTCATTAATTTGTTGACTTTTCCTTTAATAAATGAGCTTAATGCAATAAACTTTCTTTTTAGCACTGCCTTTATATTGTCCCAGAGATTCTGATATCAGTGTTCTCATTTGCCTCTAAGGGTTTTTTTTATCTCCTCCCTGATGACTTCTGTTACCAATTCCTCATTCAATAGCATATTATTGAGTCTCCAGGTGTAGCTGGAGTAGCTTTTTTTTTTTTAAAACTGTCATTAATTTTATTTTATTATGGTCAGATAGAATGCAGAATAGTATCTCTCTTTTTTTGTATTTACTAAGAATAATTTATGGTATAGCATATGATCTATTTTGGAGAAGGATCCATGTGCTCCTGAGAAAGAAATGTATTTCCTTATTGAAGGATAAAATATTTTGTATATTTCTGTTAAGTATAAATTTTGAGTGTTCTATTGAGTTTTGTA
Source organism: Xerus rutilus (assembly GCA_028644305.1). Classification (NCBI taxonomy): domain Eukaryota; kingdom Metazoa; phylum Chordata; class Mammalia; order Rodentia; family Sciuridae; genus Xerus; species Xerus rutilus. The sequence goes on from JAQQSJ010000020.1 coordinate 1,793,606, forward strand.
AATTCTTTGTATAGTTTTTGTTTGGAAAATCTCTAGTGGTGAGAGAAGTGTTTTAAAGTCACTCAGCACTATTGTGTTGTGGTCTATTTAATTCTTGAAGTTGAGATGGGTTTGTTTGACACACATGGCTGCCCCATTGTTTGGGGCATAGATATTTAGGATTTATATGTCTTGTTGATGTATAATTTCTTTAAGCAATATGAAATGACCTTCTTTATCTCTTTTCACTAACTTTGGTTTGAAGTCCACATTATCTGATATGGGGATGGAAACCTCTGCTTGTTTATGCAGTCCCTGTGAGTGATACACTTTTTTCCATCCTTTCACCTTCAACCTGTGAGTGTCTGTTTCTACGAGATGAGTCTCTCGAAGACAGCATATTGTTGGGTCTTTTTAAAGAAAATTAATCTCTCAGTCTATGTCTTTTAATTGCTGAGTTTAAGCCATTGACATCTAGTGTTATTGAGACATGGTTTGTATTCCCAGACATTTTGGTTTATTTTTATTTTTTAACTTGACTGCATTTCTCCTTTGATTGGTCTTTTCTTTATTGTAGTTCCTCCCTTTGTACTTGTTGTTTTTGATTCCCGTCTCATGGAATATTTTGCCAAGAATATTCTGTATCGCAGGTTTTCTTGCTGTAAATTCTTTTAATTTTTGTTTATTTTGCAAGGTTTTTATTTTATCACCAAATTTAAAACTTAATTTTGCTGGATATAAGATTCTTGGTTGGCATTCATTGTCTTTCAGAGCTTGGTATATATTGTTCCAATCTCTTCTAGTTTTAAGGGTCTTGGTTGAGAAGTCTTCAGAGATCCTAATTGGTTTTCCCTTTTGTGTAATCTGATTTCTTTCTCTGTGTCTTTTAAGTTTCTCTTATTCTGAATACTAATCATTTTTATTATGATGTGCCTTGGTGTAGCTCTGTTGTGATTTTGTGTATTTGGTGTCCTGTAATCCTCTCATACTTGATTATCCAGTTCATTCTTTATGTTTGGAAAAATTTTGATATTATTTTATTGAATAGATTGTTCATTACTTTGGTTTAAAATTTTATGCCTTCCTTTATCCAAATAATTCTTAAATTTGGTTTTTCATGTTATTCCACAATTCTTGGATGTTCTGTTCATGTTTCTTACCATCTTCACTGTGTGGTCAACTCTATTTTCAAGATCAAATATTTTGTCTTCATTGTCTGAAATTTTGTCTTCCAAGTGATCTAATCTGTTGCTGATGCTTTTTATTGAGTTTTAAATATGGTTTATTGTTTCATTTAGAGGATTTCTGCTTGGTTATTTTTTATAATTTCTATCTTCTTATTGAAGTAATCTCTTGCTTCCTATATTTTCCTATGTGGCTCTTTTTCAAAATGATCTTTTGCTGCCTAGGTTTGCTCTCTTATATCATTCTTTAAGTCACAGAGCATTTTAATTATGTACATCCTGAACTCCTTCTTTGATATTTCTTCTGCTGTGCTGACCATGGATTCTAATAGTGTAGTATTGTTGCATCCAATCTGCACTGCTCCCCAAAAAGTGGATTCCAGACAACTCTGCAGAAGCAACAAAATTTATTGAGGAAATAGGCACATAGGCCAATCAATAGGGATCAGCTCTCCTTTCTTCAGAGAGTGACCCCAAAATGAGGGTTTCAGAGGTTATTATAGGGTAAGCTAGCTACATAACTAGGAAAACAGCATTTGGCAAATATTCAACATATATTTATATACAGTTTAATCTTGATGGTGTATCCTATGTTCCTTTTCAGTTCCTGGAACTTTTGGTGACTGGCCAGGGGGTCTGGCAGCCTGTGGTTTGGCCCCATCCATGAGAAGCAAACATAGCAAAGCATTAGTCTCAGATCACAAAAAGCAGGTTAGCACATACATGCAGGCCTGTGCCAGAATGACTCCATTTTAAATTTTGGATTTTAAAATATCTTGGTTTGTTTGAGGAACTTTTTTTCCTGTTTTTTTCATGTTGTTTTTGTATCTTCCCTTCTAGTACTGCAGATCCAAGGTGTTACAATTTTTATCTTATAGGCTTATAGATTCCCCACAGGTTTCCATTACCTCTCCTCTAAGGGGGAGACAATTATTGACAGATGTCAATACAAATAACATATAGTTTTAAATAAAGTAGCTCCTAATAGGTTCTAAATACATTTATGGCTTTGTCACAATATACAGAAATTATGAGTTCAGTTAGCATCTACTATGTAAACAATAGGTTTACACAAGTGTCTAAAGTTTCTGCTGGTGGGCTAGAGAGAACTGGGGTGTAGGATGAGATGTTAGGGATATAGGAAGTGAGGATATAATTATTAGATCCTAGAAAGCATGAAAGAGGAATCCAAAAGAATTTGGCTATTAGTAGAAAAGAGAGAAAGAGATTTGGGGAAGACCTGCTACTGTTCTATGTGGGTCTCCATACAGGACCCCAAGCAGTTGCCCCTGTGAACACACGACTCACGTACACATGGGACCCCTGCTACTGTTCTTTGTGGGTCTCCATCTACCAGGACAGAACTTCCTACACCAGGGGACACCAGACAGTATCTGGGGACAAACTTTCACTTCAACAAACTTTTGCTTCAACACAGCACACCATGAAACTGCGTCTCCACTGCATCCAAGACCACCAGCGGCCCAGCCCTTCACCCTGTTGCTGTAGCAGATGGCTTCTTTGTAAGACCCCACCTATGACATTCTTCACCAAATGGGGAAATTCCAGTAGGCAATGGACACTGCCACCTACTGGAGGTAAAAGAAAGCAAACCTGTTTATTTACATTGAGACTTTTTATTTTTATATTTTATTTTTTTATTCTTATTTTTTATTTTTAAAGATAAAGATATTTATCTTTTTCTCCTAATATTCTTTTTGTTTTATTTCTCTGCTCTATTCTTCTTTTCTTTCTCTTTTCTCTTTTCTCTCTCACTCTTTTCCCACCTTCTAATCCTCAACATTTGTGAAACTAATTATTTGTTAAACAGTAGGATATGGTAGATTGGGATTTCAGAACAGTATACTAGAGTGGTATTATATAGTCTTGTAACTCCCACTTGCACATGGTTTAATTTTTTTTTACTATCATGTCTCTTTGCTAGCTTTACTCTTTTCTTTCTTCTTACTGGTCTTCCCCAACTCTCTTTCACTCTTTCTACTAATAGTCAACTTCTTTTGGATTTATTTTTTATTCTTTCTAGAATATAATAACCATATCTCACTTCCTACTACCCTAATATTCTATCCTATGCCCCATCCTCAAGTTTCTCTAGCCCACCAACAGAAATTATAGACCCTTGTGCAAACCTATTGTTTACATAATAGATGTTAAACGAACTCATAATTGTTGTATATTGTGACTGAAATGTAAATGTATTTAGGAGGTATTAGGAGCTACTTGGTTTGAAACTATATATTGTTTGTATTGAGATCAATCAATATTGTTCTTCCTTTTATAGGAGAGGTATTGAAACCCTGCAGGGAAACTAGAGCCCTATAGGAGTAAAAACTGCAACACCTTGGTTCATCAGAGCTAGAAAGAAAGACACACAAAAACCATGAAAAAACAAGGAAAGGAAGTGCCTCAAACAAACCAAGATACTACACTATTAGAATCCATGGTCATTACAGCAGAAGAAATGACAGAAGAGGAGTTCAGGATGTACATAATTAAAATGTTCTGTGACTTAAAGAATGATATAAGAGAGCAAGCCCAGTCAGCAAAAGATCATTTTGTTAAAGAGATACATAGGCAAATACAGGAAGTAAAATACCACTTCAATAAGGGTGTAGAGATTCTGAAAAGGAACCAAACAGAAATCCTTGAAATGAAAGAACCAATAAACCAAATTAAAAACTCAATAGAAAGCATCACCAACAGATTAGACCACTTAGAAGACAACATCAGATATTGAAGACAAAATATGTAATCTTGAGATTAGTGTTGACCACACAGTGAAGATGGTAAGAAACCATGAACAGAACATCCAAGAATTATGGGATAACATTAAAAGACCAAAATTAAGAATTATTGGGAAGGCATAGTATTCCAATCTAAAGGAATGAGCAACCTATTCAATGAAATAATATCAGAAAACTTTCCAAATATGAAGAATGAATTGGATAATCAAATACCAGAGGCTTATAGGACACCAGATGTAGAAAATCACAACAGATCTACACCAAGGCACATCATAATAAAAATGCCTAACATTCAGAACAAGGAGAGAATCTTAAAAGCCACAAGAGAAAGAAATCAGATTACATATAGGGGGAAGCCAATTAGGATCACTACAGACTTCTTAACCCAGACCCTGAGAGCAAGATAATGGAACAGCATATACCAAGTGCTAAAAGACAGCGGATGCCAACCAAGAATTTTATATCCAGCAAAATTAAGTTTCAGCTTTGAAGATGAAATAAAAACTTTCCAAGATAAACAAAAATTAAAAGAATTCACAGCAAGAATTCCAGCACTACAGAACATTCTTGGCAAAATATTTCATGAGAAGAAAATGAAAAAACAACAATGAAAACCTACAGAGGGAGGAACTAAAGACCAATCAAAGGAGAAACTCAGTCAATTTACAAACTAAGAATAAACCCAAATGTCTGGGTATACAAACCATGTCTCAATAATAACATTGAATGTCAGTGGCCTAAACTCAACAATTAAAAGACACAGACTGGCAGATTGGATTAAAAAGAAAGACCAAACAATATGATGCCTCCAAGAGACTCATCTCATAGAAACAGACAATCACAGATTGAAGGTGAAAGGATGGGAAAAAAATCTATCACTCACATGGACTGCATAAATAAGCAGGAGTTTCCATCCTCATTTCAGATAAAGTGGACTTCAAACCAAAGTTAGTGAAAAGGGATAAAGAATGTCATTTCATGCTGCTTAAGGGAATTGTACATAAACAAGACATAACAATCTTAAATATCTATGCCCCAACAATGGGGCGGCCATGTTTGTCAAAGAAACCCTTCTCAAATTTAAGAATCAAATAGACCCCAACACAATAATATTAAGTGACTTTAACACAACTCTGTCACCACCGGATAGATCTTCCAAACTCTAAACAAAGAATCTATGAGACTTAATAGAACAATCAATGGTCTAGACTTAATGGATATATATAGAATATTTTATTCTTCAACAACCAAATATCCGTTTTTCTCAGCAGCTCATGGATCCTTCTCCAAAATAGATCATATACTATGCCATAAAGCAAGTCTTAGCAAATACAAAAAAATAGAGATACTACCCTGTATTCTATCTGACCATAATGAAATGAAACTGGAATTTAATAACAGTTTTTTTTTAAAAATGAAGCCACTACACACCTGGAGACTCAATAATTTGCTATTGAACAATGCATAGGTAACAGAAGACATCAGGGAAGAGATAAAAATATTCTTAGAGGTAAATGAGAACTCTGATACAACATACCAAAATCTCTGGGACACTATGAAGGCAGTGTTAAGAGAAAAATTCATTGCATTAAGCTCATATATTCAAAGATGTAAAAGTCAACAAATCAATGACTTGACACTACAACTCAAAGTCCTAGAAAAAGAAGAACAGTAACACCAAAAGAAATAGAGTGCAGGAAATAATTAGAATCAGGGCTGAAATCAATAAAATCAAAACCCAAGAAACAATTCAAAAAATTGATAAAACAAAAAGCTGGTTCTTCAAAAAAATAAACAAAATTGACAAACCCTTAGCCACCCTAACAAAAAGGAGAGAGAAAACCCAAATTACCAAAATTTGTGACGAAAAAGGAAATATCAAAACAGACTCTGCTGAAATACAGAAGATAATTAGAAACTATTTTGAAAACTTATATTCCAGTAAAATAAAAAACCCTTAAATCACTGACAAATTCCTACAGACATATGACCTACCCTAACTGAACCAGGAGGACATTCAGATCAATTACATGCAAGGAAATAGATTATATTCTATAAAACCTTTAGAAAATATTTTTCAAAAATTGATGCAATTCATGGATTTTATCAGATCATAATGGATAAAATTACTAATTAAAACTGAAAAGATCTACAGAAACTATATAAACACATGGAAATTAAACAATACTTTTGAATAATGCATGAGTAATAGAATAAATTGAAAAAGAAATACAAAAGTACTAGACTCAAATGAGAATGTTAGTAATCATAATAAAACTTTTGGACACTTTTAAGACAGTTCTAAGAGGAAAGTTTACATTTATGAGTGACTATATAATAAAATAAAAAATATCCCCTGTAAACAACCTAATAGTGTATCTCAAGACCATTTTGGGGGGGGGGGAACTATAGTATGAAGAATCATGTAAACAACTAAAATCAGAGCTGAAATAAGTGATCTTAAATTTTAACAATACCAAGAATCAATAAAACATTACTTTCTATGGGATTTTCCATGATCATTTATAACTGACAAAGCTTAGGGTCATGAAGAGGTAAAAATAGAGGACTTAGCCAAGATGGAGTCACTCATGCTAATCTAGTCTATAGCATTCCCCACTTGTTTTTAATGGAACAAATCAGGTCTTTGATTCACCATCATTACTACACAATTGGTTGTAATGAATGTGAAGGACCATCAGTTTTACAGATTGTATCCTTTGTTTTATATATTTAATCAAATAATTAAAGATGCAGGGCCAAATTAAAATCTTACAAGGATTAACACCAATGGACTAATTATAGCTGACATAAGAGTAGTTAGCCAAGGGGACCAGGAGAATAAATTTTGATACTATTTTTCCTCATGTTGTCTGGCTTTTTACTTTTACTTTAATCATTTCCTAATCAGAGATAAACTGTCTATTGTCACTCCTGAATGATTGACCTGAAATTTACATTTCCAGTTAAAAGTGCTGCTATTTCTAAGGCTGAAAATTCTTCAAACCCCAGGCCCACTATTCCTACGGGAAATAGGATGAGCGATACTCTCCTAAGATGATGTGTGAGTCCCAGATGCTCTCATCATGCTTCTTTATTATATTAGTACACTATATGTACTACTATACATATGTACTACTATACAAATATGTGAATGGTTACATAAAATTTGTTTCATCTTGATGTGCCAAAAAGGTGGAGGGAAAGCAGGAAGTTATTTCTGATAAGCAGGCAAACCAATACCTTCTGGAGCCACATAGAATTTAGAGGACTGCTGGAGTGTATTTAACACTTGGGTGGAAAGACAGGAATGTTGATGGGGGAAGTTATGCCCTTGGAAACCTGAAGTAGGGAAACATAAGCCTCATCCTTCTAAGTATCCTAATGTTAACTTAGGTTTTATTCCCCATTTAAGTTCTTGAGTTCTTTAGAAACTCAAACCTAGATTGATTTTATATCTGTTAAGATGAAGACCCCACATAGGAATTTGTACCTAGTCCACTTGGTAAGGTGGTTCTGGGTTTAAAAATAACCAGCATTCCCGAGTTACATTGGGTTCTGTTTGATTTAGAAACAGTATGACTGAATCTAATAGATCTAGAAGAGGTTCATGGAGACCTAAATGTATAGATGGAGGTTCCAATATAGATAAAGGAGGAGGAGCATAAGGAGGTGTGAAGTAAAGAGAAAGTAGTGGATGGAAGAGGGTAAGGCAGGGTCTAGTGTGTGGTTGGGTCCAATGGGTTTTATTGATTGGGAACCATCTGTATTAATATAGTAAACTTTGTACCAGGATCTGGCCCCATTATATAGAAATGTAGTACCAAAATTCTCCCAAGTTTCCATTCTTCTTTCTCTAATAGATTCCATCTTTTTACAATTATGTTTATAGGATTACATCTTTCTGTTGAGATGTGAGTTTAGTATTTTTTTCCTTATAGATTCAATAAATGGGCCATGGTTATTCCATGGATCTATAGAATAACATCCCAGGTAGCACAATTGTATTAAAGTTCTCCTGAGCAGATAGGTTCTCCATCTGGTTGGCAGACATAAAACTGAGTTTTTCATAGTCCTTCTTCATAAGATGTGTCTCTGCAAGCTTTTAGGACAGTATTATATTCCCCTAAGTTACTCTTATTATATTTGCTTCTATATCCCTGGTAAGATTACATAAACCTAGGGAGAAAATGGGCTCAGAGGAGATGAATAAAGTCTTTATAACAGTTTTCTCTACAATCTTTCTGAGCTTTCAGGTGTAATTTTTAGGTGTATGTGGATTATAGAAGTGAAAGAACAAGAGCAGAGCATGACAGAAACCCAGGAGAAATCCTTGAAAAGTGTTATCTGTAGAGGATTGTGTATCTGATATATAGTTCATTTTTTAGTTTTTTCTTTGTCAGGTGAGTTTGCTTGGATGGTCTTATTGACTTCTCAGAGATCTCACACCAGTCTGTAATCTTCAGTTCCCAGCTTTTTGATGGGAAGAAGAGAAGTGTTTTCTGCTGTTTGGCATGAAACAAGGATGCCATTCTTCTGTAGCCAGTGAATATGAATAGCTGTACCTCCTTTTGCTTCTAGCCTTGTGGGGGTTGCAGTCTGTCTTGAGCCAGCAGGTCAAATGGGCACCTACACATTCACCTATCCATGGACTTTGGGAAGAGTTGGAGCCAACTAGCTGCCTGTTCCCAGCCCTCCACTGCAGGACATTCAGACATGCTAGGGAGTCCAGTCAGAGCAGGTACCTATTTATTTGCAGAACAATAATTCAACTTATAGGGCCATTTGGCTAATCAGAGATAATGTAAGTAGTCAACAGCTGTCCATGTGGCAAGGCATGTAAGCCCCCTGAATTCTGTCCATGAGCTGCACGTTCACAGAACCAACAGTAAGCCAATCACATAGATTCTCCTTCCTTTGTGCCTTTCCCATTCACACACAATTGGTAGTCATAATGGCATAGCATAGAGCTAGCTCCCCACAAGTCTTCCTTTTCTGTTTTGTATGGTTCACTTTGGGAATGTGCCTGTCTTAGGTCACCTTCTTGTTTCAGGGGGTCTTGCCCATCATTGGCTACCATTCCAGCCTCATGGTGGGCCCATACCTTAAGGCCTTTGGATTTCCTGCAAGGCCACATAGACCCATAGGTTTGGGGATGTTCTTCAAGGACCTGTGCTAGCATTGTAATCTTGTTTTGAAGCTCAGCTTGCGTTTCCAGCACCTGGTAATGAAAGGCAACAGAAGAAGGATGAGACCATCAGTGCCTAATAGGGCTAAATTTGGAAGAGGCTTGTGTGTTTTTGCCACATGGCAGTAAAAAATTGGGCAGAAGGCAAAGTTTCCACCTTTGTATGGTTGAGCTTAACAATTGAGGGCAACAATTGGGAGGGAAAACTTAACATGTTGTCATTCTGGGGTCCCCTGATGTAGGTGGAGTAATTTTTTATCATTTGAGTAGTATTAACATTTGGGTAGCATTAATCTCCAGAAAGTATTGACAGAGGTGAACATAGAGGGAATTACAATGGTGTCTCTGTTGTATAGATAATACAGTCAATTGTTCTGATAGAATGTCCATTTCTTGCTGGAGGATCATAATACCCCCAGTGATGTGATTGCTGAGAGTCAAATGTTGTTCTTGTCATGAATGACCTCTTGGAGCTTCTGGGCATTTTGAGTAGTTTGTGTGATCACGATGGCAGTAGCGGTTGCAGCAGTGGCGAATGCAGCCATAGCAGCGATCACAGTGGCAGTGATTCTGAAGTACCTCTGGTAAGCCTGGGTGCTGTTGTAGAATTGGAGGCTCTGTCAGAATTCCAGTCAGCACCAGGCAAGCAGTCCACCATGGTCATTTACATGGGATCATTCCTGTAAATTAAGGAGAGAGATCACCCCTCAAGAGTAGATGCTCTTGAGTTATCAATTTGTTCAGGGTGGCAATATTTAACGTTTCTAGTGGGTACCCAAATAGGGCTCAATTCATGTATTGGGAAAACACATCCAAAACCTTGACCCACACTTATAAGGGGGTCAGGTCCACACAAACCTAGGGGGGGTCCCTAGGTTAGGGGTCCTTCCATTGGACCTCAATCTTGATATAAGGCGACTGGTTGGACCAATGTCTTTGGAAAGCCATTAAAGGCTGTTCTTTTGAAAAATTTAAAATATTTAATGTGAGCATAGCCATTCATGGCTGATCATGAGGGTTCATTTCCCATTTTTGTTTTTGTAATTTATGCTTTATAGTTTTATTTTGTTGCTCTATGATGGCTTGTCCTCTTGGGTTGTATGGAATTCCAGTGGAATGTTTAATATGCCATTGGGCAAAAAATCCCTGTAGGGCTTGGTTCACAAAATAAGGCCCATTGTCTGTTTTGATTGCCCATGTGACACCCATGAATAGCATTGCTTGCTTTAGAGCCTTAATTATATGGGTTGCTTTTTCCCCTGTAAGGATAGTAGCATATAATAAGCAGTATAGCCATTGCTCCATTTAGAAGGTGAGGTGTCCAGAGCTCCCATGAGAGCCAAAATCATTAGGGGGGAGAGAGAGATATCATATAATAATTAGTGGTTTAAATATTGAGAAGAAAACATAAAAAAGTATTTACATGGTTCAGTTCCTTTATATAATGCTATAACATGAGAAACATCCAAAACCAAATAGAATTTTACTATCAAGGTGTAAACCCAGTAAAAGAAAAGAACAACAAAACATTATAAAAGGTACAGAGAATGAGTGGTTATAGGAAACCTTAGTGTAAATTGCATTATATAACTTGCCCCATGTAGAATACAAATTATTTACTGAAGTTAGAATTTTTTTAATAAAACAGTGTTTATTAGAAGTATTTTAATATGAATCAGATATATAATCTAAAGGTAGAAACTTCAAAAAACATTAAAAGCATTAAGTCAGTGCCATATTTTGTATTTTTATTTTGCTTTTCTTTTAAAAGCTGCTGTTCTGACTCAAAAAAAACTCTAAGGCCAACATCCTTAAAAGTATTATCCATTCTTATTAGATTTATATTTAGTCCTTAGGAAGTGATTTAGGTTGGTAATGCAGCTCAAAGTAACACTAGGAGTGGGGTTAAGTTAATCAGGAATTTGATTTTGAGCCAATAAAGTCTTCAGGTTAAACAGACAGCCAATTTAAGTAAGAGAAATTATTTATCATTTTAATAACAGTTATAGACATAAACATGTTAATGTTCAATTATTTATATCTTTATTTTCTATTGACTGGGAGGCATATAATTAGTTCTCCCCATATAACCATAGAAATCTTGTATATATGGCTGCATATTCGTGGGAGGAGTTTGTCCCTGAGGGAGCAGCATTGCAGCCAAGGGGCTGCAACATTGGGCAGGAGTTGGATCTGTGTCTCCTTCACCTGAAAAATTCTTTTCCCTTAGAGAGTAGGAGGTGGCGAGAGAGTGGCCTCTGAGCCACCTTTATTGCCTTAGTCCTTTCCAGCTATTTGGGAGCCAGCTGCTGTGCTTTGTGGCAGTGGAAAGTCACCTACCAGCTAGCTGCCAGTCGACAGCCCAAGAGCGATCCACTGTCAGTCCTGCCTGATTGGGTAGAGGGGCCAGAAGGAAGAGAAGGTGGGAAGAGTTGGCATGCAGGGAGGGGACTCTGGCCTCCCTGGAGAAAGGGAGTGTGGCCTCAGCCGTAGGAGGTGCTCCCAGAGTGTGCTTGTAAATTTTATCTCCAAGAACAGCACTGTGGCAAGGGCATGGTCACTTTAAGGCTTTGGAACAGTTATTTTGCTAGCCAATGTGACTTTGTGCCTTGTCAGATAGGGCTGGTGCCTGTGATTTGGCCCACAGCTGCGGAGCTGTAGTATTGGGCTGTTGGTGCCAATGATTGGGCTGGCAGCAGTGGAGGTGGTGCGGACTGGGTGGGGTTTGTGCAATGTAGCAGACGTGAAACCACCTCTGGTGTTAGTCACTATGACCTGTGTGGGTGGAGCTTCCATGGTTGGCATGGAGCCATGGTACCAGGCCTTTGGTGCCAGCAGCAATTAGGCTTGTTGTGTCGGGGCTGCAGCCAGTGGTGTGTGTGCACACTGGGCAGGGCGGAGATACAGCAGGTGCACTGGTGCTGGCCACGTGGGCAGGAGGGGGCAGGGACCTCCCCTCAGCAGGGGAAAATGGCAGCCAACCATCCTCAGAGGGAGGACGGCAATATGGCAGTAGTCGACTGTCTTCCCACAGGGAAGCTCTCAAGCCTAGTTCAGGGGCTGAGGGCAGGAAGGAATAAACACTTGGGGGGGAGGTCCTCCCCTAAATTGACTTCCTTTTTATGTTCTAGCTGTTTTACTTGCTCCAACATGGAGTGATGGAAAAGATTGCTAGCAAAAAGATTACTAGTGGGGAGCCAGGGAGCTGCCAGCGTAAAGGTCTCCTAGACCTTTTCAGCTTGGGTATCTGAAACCTCTAAGCCCTTACTCTTAAGCAGAAAGCTTTTAGAGAAGGGTCTTCTTTTCCATTAGCTTGACCTATTTTTAGGTAAACTCCAACCTGAAGACCTGCAGATCTGCTCACCCGATTGGCCCAACTTGCTACTTATAGTTTTGGTTTCTCTCACTCCCCGTACGGGCCACCACAATGTAGGGGTTGCAGTCCATCCTGAGCCGGCAGGTCAAAGGGGCACTCCCACATTCACCTAGCCATGGAAGTTTGAAAGAGTTGGAGCTGACTAGCTGCCTGTTCCCACCCCTTCACCACAGGACATTCAGACACACTAGGGAGTCCAGTCAGAGCAGGTATTCGTTTATTTGCAGAACAAGCATTCAACTTATAGGGCCGTTTGGCCAATCAGAGACAATGCACATAGGCAACAGCTGTCCATGTGGCAAGGCAGGTAAGCCCCCTGAATTCTGTACATGAGCTGCACGTTCATGGAACCAACAGTAAACCAATCACATAGCTCCTTCCTTTGTACCTTTCCCATTTACACACAATGGTTTGCCATAAGAGTGTAGCATAGAGCTAGCTCCCCACATAGCCCAATGAAGTATTCACGTGGAGTAGCAGTCCTGGTCACTAATTGGGCAGGTTAATGTGATAGTTATGGGTACCTTAAAACACAATCCAGAAGCATCCTCTTTAAATGTCATAGAATCCTCTAACTTTTGTAGTAAGTCTCTATCCAATAAGTGGTAGGGACAGTCTGGCATAAAAAGAAAGAAATGGGTCATTATTTCTTCTTCCAAATTGGTTATTCAGGCTATTTTCCAGGGATAAGATTTGAGTTTATCAATAACTCTTTGTATAGATGGTTTTTCTTGGGTAGTTGTCCTTATGATTCACTTAAAACTGAGAAGGTAGCTGCAATATCTACTAAAAAGTTTATAGGCTTGCCCACTAAACTAGTGTTACAGTAGGCTCCTGGGGGCTAAACTTTATTGAGGCTGATGTTCATCAATCCTGACTCATGTAGACTGAGCACAATTGGAGATTTTTGCCTCTTATTTGGGCATTCATTTTTTCCAATGTTTCTTTTCCTTACAGTATGCACATTAGTCTCTGGACACTAATATTCTTTGACTCTATTATCTGAAAGGATATTTTGGCTTGAATGGATCCCTGATCCTGGTGGTTTGAGATTCAGCCATAGCTGCTACCATGACTTTTGCCATTTGTTTGGCCCATTTTTCCTCAGGTGGGTCTTGGTTATTAAAAAGTCTTTGAGCAATTTCCACCAATTCTAATAACATCTTGCCCGCAAATATTTTCTGTCTCTGTAACTTTATTTTAATATTTATGGTTGAATAGATAACAAAAGTCATGTATAGCACCTGTCTATTTTCTGGAGCCTCCAGATCATAGTGTACACATGGTAAACCCCCAGTAGTTCTCTAGCAAAGAAACTGGTGATTTATCTGCTCTTTGAACCATTTAACTCACCTTATATAAATTAGTAGAATTTTTGACAGCTGCCTAAACTACACTCAACAAAGTCTAATGGTACCAATCAAGAGCCCCCTTACCTGAGTCTGAGTTGGGGTGCCATTTGGGATGGGAGGAGGGAAAGACAAATTCCAGTAGGTCATGATTATCTGAGGGTTGGCCATTTGGCCCAGAATAGTTTTTCAGGCCTCCCTTTATATATACTCTTGCTATATCAAAGTGAAGAGGGTCTGAAGAAATTGCTGACAGTTATACCATCATCCCAAGTGGGTTGGTGGGTATAAAAGACAGATTCTAAAAGAGAGATGAGGCCCTGAGTATTCTCAGAAAAGGAGGGGTATTTGTTCTTTCAATTATACATATTGCTGGTAGAGAAGGGGACATAAACCATAAAGGGACACTGATCTGAGTCCCCAGAGTAGGGTTTAGCCCGTGAGGGAGTTGAAGGACTGGGAGGGTAGTAGAGTCAAAAGATGGTGTAAGATGGTGGTAAGTAAAGCCACTCTGAGTATGAGAAGGGCTCATGGAAGGATAGAGTAGAGTTTTAAGGAGGCCTAGGGGATGGGGCAGGAGGCTGAGGAAGGAAAGAGAAAGGGTATAGAGGGGGTGGAGGAACATCTAAATCATCAGAAATCTCTGGAATGACCTGCACCATTTTGTAGGAAGATTTGGTGAATAAAATAGTCTTAATTGTTTCCTTTCTGTGTGCCTGCAAACATTGTTTTAGCTATTTTAAATTATCCTAAAGAATATCAATCCATGTTTGAATGTAAGACATTTGACAGGGTGGCTGGGACACCCCAAACAATTTTTTTTTGTACTCAGCAGGCAGTGGAGAGATCAGTGGTCCCCTCTGGAGGCCATCTGACCTTGAATGTGGGACATTTCATTTCACAAAATTTTCTGAGGCAAAAAGCATAATAGGAAGTGCCATACTCTGTAGGCTTTTTTTTTTTTTTAATTCCTGAAAATGGGAGAGAAAACTTTGAAGTGGTGTACAGAACAAATGGGAGGAAGACTAATATTGACCCATAATAATCAAAGACAAATAAAAAAACACTCAACAGGTAAGATGCTAATGACAAATTTGAAAGAAGATCAGACCTGTATCAGTGGACCAGGCAACATCTCACCACAGTTCTGGACTCAGGAAATAATCCTGCATTCAGTCTTCCTTGATTCTCTCCTGAAGTGGATCCACACAGAACATACTTACTTTCCTGGGAAGTGCAGGTGACTCTCAGTGGTTTTAGGTTGGTGAGGCCTCAGTGGAGAGATTACCCAGAGTGGAGGTATATCTCTCAGAGGCCTTCCCCTTGGTAATCTCACTTCCATTGTACCCTTGGTGGTCCTCAGCAATCCCTTGACTGTGAGAAAAAAGTAGATCTCATTGGGAGCTCTAAATATTATGGGGAAGATTGCTTATAAAACACACCAAGTCCCAGGGATATCCAAATTGTAGAACCTTCTCTCAAAATGACACTGAATGTTGAGCATAGAAGTGAGTGCATATATGAGTGAAAATTTTGACAATAAATATTTGCCTAGTGTCATGGTTTAGATATGAGGCATTCTCCTCACTTCCCCCAAAAATCTCATTTCTGAGAAAGTGCAAGAAAGTTTAGAGAGAAAATGGTTGGGTTATGAGTCTTAGCATAATCAATTCCATGGTAGGGATTACTAGGTAGTAACTTGAGGCAGGCAGTGTATTGTTGCTGGAGCTGCGTAATTGAAAGCAATCTTTTGGAGTTTTTATTTTGTTCCTGGACTGCAGTGTCTTCCTCTGCTTGTTGAAGGTAATGTTCTGATTGACTTTTCTCTGCCACACCATTCTTTCATGGTTTTCTCTCTTATTGGGGGCTCAGAACAGTGGAGCTTGTCACCTATGGACTGATAACTCTGAAACTGTGAGCCTCCAAATGAATTTTTGCTCTTCCAAAATTATCCTTGTCAGGTATTTTGATCATATCAGCAAAAAATATGACTGAAAGAGAAGTTGATACCAAAAAGTAGGGTTGTTTCTTAACCTAAACATATTAGTCAAAACATATAGTTCAGTTTTGAGAGCTTTCAGAATTTGTGGAAGAGATTTTGGAAGGACTATAGATAAAAACAAAAAACACTTTAGATTGTTTAAAGTTCAGCTTAATGAGCAATTCTGGTGGGAGGTGAGACCCGAATGCTGATGGAACTGTGAATAGCAAAAATTGGGCTCATGGTTTTAGAGGAATGAAAAGACTCTTTTGTAAATTAAAGTACATTTATGTTATGTTCTGCCTACAAAATTGTCTGTGTTTTGCTCATGTCCTGACACTCTGTAAAACTAATTTTAAGATGATGGATTAACTAATCTGGTGGAGAAAATTTCAAGGCAGTACAGCTTTCAGAATGTGGCTTGGGTATTTCTGGAAAGTTTTAACCAAGTTTTCTTTGATTATCAAAATTGGAAAGCAGAACAAAAAGATTTTAAAAATTTGAAGTTTGTCAAAAAAAATTGGTTGAAATGGGGCTAGGGAAATTGTAGTAATTAAAGAGAATGAAGCCATTGAAAAATACATTGTTAAGTACTTTTCTCAGAAACTTTGAAAGCCTTGAGGGCATCTTAATTGGTAAGCCCATTCTCTGCTCAGGCTCAAAGATATAAAAGTAAAAATTCCTTTGAATAGATACTATGGGGAAACTCTGCTTGCCCACAAGGGCCTAGGAAGTTTATTCACCATGCTTAGATGCCCAGTAATGTAGAGGTTGTTATTTCTGAGATCCAAGAAGGCTTGGTTTTTATATCCAAGATCCCAGGAGGCTTGGCCCAAGATGGTGGCAGACATTAGTGGTAACAACTTGGTGCTGGTTCTTGGGATTGTTGGATGCTGAAATTAGGGAGATTATGGAAAACTCCATTAAGATTTTAGAGACATGCCTGAGAGGGCAGGAAAAAGCAGAAGGTAAGAGTCCCTGTGGTCTGCCCTGTGTGAGTGCTATGAGAAAAAGTGAGAGAAAAGCAGAAGCTGCTGTGGATACTCCTGAGATAAAGAGGTGCATGTACTGTATAATTTATGCCAAAGAAAGCTGCAGAAAACACCAAAGAGAAGCCACATGGACTTCAAATTGCTATAGGGACTAAGCTACATATGCCCCTTGAAGAAAACTTCATGATGCCATGTGTTCCACATGTTGGATGTGGAAACACAGAACGTATTTGCCCAGCTGGATTTTGATCTTGCTTTGGCACCACGTATTATTTCTTTGTCCCTATTTCTTCATTTTGAATTGGAAATGTGTACTCTTTGTATTATTTTGGTTATATGCAGCTTGCTTTTTGATTTTGACAGAGTTCTTGTTGAGAATTCACCCTGAGTCTTTGGATTTAAACTTTTGAGCAATTCTGAAACTGTTGAGACTGGAAACTCTTGAAATGGAATGTGTATTTTGTGAGATGAGCATGATCCTCTGGGTTTTAATGATAAAATTTTGTAATTTGGATATGAGGTTCTCCTAAAGCTGATGTGTGAGAAAATTCTAGAAGGTTTAGAAGGAAAATGATTGAGTTATGACAGTTGTAATATAATCAGTCTGTTAATTGGCAAATAAGGATTAGACAAAAAAGGCTGTCTGGAAGAAATGTGTTACTACAGAAGGGCATTTGACATTTAAATTTTTACTGTGGTGAGGGGACATTCTTCTCTCCTCTCATGCTTTCTAGTTCTATGTCCTGAGTGGCTTTTCCTCTTTCAGACATTTTTCAATATGCTAGTCTGCCTCACCTTATTTTCAAGGCAATGGAGTCAGCCTTCTATGGACTGAGATCTCTAAAGCTGTGAGAAACAAAAATTTCTTCCTCTGAAATTATTATTGTCAGGTTCTTTGGTCACAGCAGTAATAAGTTAACTGAAATATCCATCCTCACATTAAAATGTCTCATATAAAAATAGAAGAGATAATTATCCCTAAGAGGTAATGGGAATTGAAAATAATATAGCTTGAAGGAAGAGGCAAATAGACCTATGGTAACACTCCTTTCTCCCCTGACAAATGTTTCCCTGAGACTAATTGCAGATAAGAGAAGAGTGTACTGCCAGGCTGGAGACACTTGACCACAGCTCACAGGATACCCTGACCCTTGGGCCTGAGTTCCTGGGCACTAAATATGACCCTTTCCTTGATTGATGGAACAAGCCTCAAGTTCCTAAGTGCCTGAGAGAACTGGCATGCTTCCACTAGACCACAGCCTGAAACAACCTATAAAAACCCAGTCCTTTCCTTTGTTCGGTGTCTCATTTTTCCACCAGGAAAATGGGTCAACGACCATCTCCACAGATGTAATACTTTTCCTGAATAAAAGCCTGAAATGACTTGCATAGTGTGCTGCTTTTATTTTTATGCCTTTATTTTTATGCCCTTACAATCCCAACAGAACATATTGACAAATTGATGTGAACATATGACCTAAAAAAATTAAACAAAAATTAAATAAATAATTAACAAAAGAATATATAAAACCTTAACTGACCAATATCAAGCAATAAGACTGAAGCAGTGGGTAAAAACCTTTCCACTAAGAAACACTCATACCAGATGAAAGTTATCAGACCTTTACAGGGTTCTACCAGAACTTAAAAGTAGAACTAATAACAATCTCCCTCAAATTATTTCATAAAATAGAAAGAAATAAAACTCTTTCAAATTTATTTTATCAAGAAAATATTACTGTGAACAGTACACATCAAAAAACCAAACAACCAATTATCAAATAAATAAATAAATAAATAAACCCACAGTCCAATTTTTCTGAAAACCATAGATGTAAAACTCTTTAAAACTGAGGAGGGTTCCAAGATGGCGGCCTAGACAGTCCACTCTGCGCTAGGCTCTCAGGGACCAAGGATGGAAGTGGTGGAGGTGCAATTTTCCAGCCAGCTTCCTGGCATCATTCTGCAGCTCAACATCTCATGCAGGAATTTCACTTGTGTGTGTGTGAGTACAGGATCACCAGGAGGCAGCGGTAGCTGGGAGGCCTGGCTTTGGCACCGGGCGGAGAAACGCAGTTGCAGCCCGGGCCTCAGCCCAGGGCTCCGGCTCCCCGAGACTGAGACTGGAAGTAGTGGGGTGCCATTTTCCAACCAGTTTATTGGCAGCTCTCTGCAGCATACTGCCCCACAAGTCTTGCTCGCGTGTGTGAGCGCAGAGCCAACGAGAGACAATGGTAGCCTGGAGGTGTGACTTTGGTGCCGGCTGGCAGAAAGCAGCTGCAACCGGGGGACTCAGCCCTGGGCTCAGGCACTCTGAGACCGACACTGGAAGTAGTGGGGTGCCATTTTTCAACCAGCTTCTTGGGCAGCTCTCTGCAGCTCACTGCCCCACACAAGAGTCTCGCTTGCGTATGTGAGCGCAGGGCCACCGGGAGACACCAGTAGCCAAGAGGCGTGACTTCGGTACCAACTGCTGGAGTGCAGTTGTGGTGGGGGATACGGCCCAGGGCTCCAGCCTGGAGTTTACCCCGGGCGTGCCGGGCCTCCTTCTGCACAGGGTGCCTGGCCCCAGCGCCCACCCAACCGCAGGAGACCACTAGCAGTTGCTACTGTGGACCGACTGTCTCCTGAGCCGAACCCCCGCTATTGTTCGTTGTGGACCACCTTCTAACATGGCAGAACTTCCTACACACAAGGGGGCACAGGTGAACACCTGGGAGCAAACCTTGGCCACGGTGGAACAGCGACTCCACCAGCGGCCCAGAGTTTCACCTTGGCCTGGGACCAGTACCAAGGATACCAGCCGGGAAACAATGGACAATGCCACCTAATGGAGAAGAAGTAATGAAACCCTGTAGGGAAACTATAACCATATAGGAGTTAAAACTGTAACACCTTGGATCAGCAGAGCTAGAAGGAAAGACACACAAACATCATGAGAAAACAAGGGAAGAAAGTGACTCAAACAAACCAAGATACTACACTCCTAGAATCCATGGGCTGTACAGCAGGAGGAATGACAGAACAGGAATTCAGGACGTACATAATTAAAATG
>JAQQSJ010000020.1:1813974-1865975 GCA_028644305.1 Xerus rutilus
GGATAAAGAAACTGTGGTACATATATTATTCAGCAATAAAAGAGAATAAAATGATGGCATTTGCAGGCAAATGGATGGAATTGGAAAGCATTATGCTAAGTGAAGTAAGCCAATCCCAGAAAACCAAATGCCGAATGGTCTCTCTGATTAGTGGATGCTGATGAATAAGGGAGGTGGGAATGGGAAACATAAGTGAAATAGAGAAACACTGGATGCGACATGGGGGAGGCGGGGGGCAGGAAAGGGGAATGGGTATAGTAAAGATGGTTGATAAAAAAAAAAAATATATATATATATATACTGTTCATTGATAGTGTATATAAAGGTGTTTAATATGAAGAATGTAATCTGCTTATAATTTTGTGCAAAGTTAGAAAAATTATGATTGTAACAATTTTTTTCTATTTGCCTCAACAAATGTTTTCAGTGAACAGTGTGTACAGCTTCTGAGAATTTGTTTTTTTCTGTTATGTTTGATAACATGTATTAAAATGTAATTTTTGAGAAAAAAAATGCTATTTTCACGCAAAGCAATCAGAAATAGTAACAGACAAGGTAAAACAGCTCCAAGACTACTTAAATAGTTTTGATTCAGCAGCCTTTTTAATTCCAGGAATGGGTCAGCTACAATATGGGAAATCAAAAACTATTATCTTAGCTGTTCCTTTCATAAAAGTTCTATCTCACAGCATATTTATTAAATCCCTATGTTTTATTATCTGGTCCTATTCAAATATAAAACAATATTTTACAAAATATAGTTAGTCTTTCACATTAACATTACCCTCTCAATATTAACAAATTAATCTTTATGTTTTGCTGTAATTTTTGTTGTTCTTGCTCTATTTTTAGTCTTATAGTCTTTTAATAAGGCGATCAGTTCAGCCACAATTGCCTGGACACACCTCAGATCATCTTTTCTCCAACTGCTCATCACCTGATCTTCCAAAAGTGTCAACATCATTCAGGATGACATCAGAACTTCCCCCAGCCCCAAATCCTTTACTGCATGGCCCCCATGCCCAATTCTAGGGCTCTGAAAGGAAAGTCTTTTTCCCATGTTATCCTTTCTCAGCTTGAGGAAGCCAGAGATTTCATCATCCAATTCATTTTTTTTTCTTTCAGAGTCTGGAATAATAGGTGTGAGAACTGAAAATAAAGTAGCCTGAGAAAAAGGAAAAAGAATAGCCATGCACTGATAGCTTTCACCTGCCCTGACAAACGTCTACCTGGTGCTAATTGCAGGTAGGAAGGAATGTCTCACCATACTGAAGTGATAATATTTGGCAGGCATTGACCTGCAAAAAACAAGACTCCAGACCAAAGAGCACAACATCCTGAGCACTAAAACTGACTGTTTCATTGATTGAAGGAACAAACCCCAAATTCCTAAGTGTCTAGGAAAATTCATATGCTAACCAGACCACTTCCCAGGGTAACTTATAAAAACTCAGTCCTTTTCTTTGTTTAGTGGCTCATTTTCCACCAAGAAAGTGGGTTCATCCCTATAGATGTAGTCCTGTTCCTGAATAAAGCCTGAAATGATTTGTAAAATTTGCTTTTATCCTGGTCTTTTTGTGCTAACCACTGCAACCTCACTTGTGAATTTCTTTTTATAAGTCAGAATTTAGGCTATGCATTCGGGTGAGTCAAGCCTTTGCTATTGAAAGTGGAGAAAAGCTTCAAGATCTCCCAGAACCACAAAAGATGGGGGCAAGAGGGTTAGGTAGAGCAAGTAAACTGTCACCAAATTTTAAGAACTGGCAGTTTCTGCATACTCAGAAAGTAGGCTGATGTCTGTGAGCATTGTGGTCAGGATGCAGGGATGTAAGTGTGTCAGCCTCTGTGTGAGTAGAGTTTTGCAGGAAGAGGGGCCAGGGAGTTCAGAGTGAGATGTCTAAGCAGAATAGAAAATTGGGTGCAGGACTGATCAGCATTACTTAACTTTCCAATTATGCCAAAAGGCATTATGAAGGAAGTTATTAAAAAACTATCAAGCCTTGATAATTTTCTAAATAAAAAATACTGAAATATTCCAAATAAACACACCAACTTTATAACTTAAGACCAAATAAAAGCAAGAAAAAACTAACCCCAAAATTAATTGAAGACAGAATATAATTAATGCCAGAGACAAATGAATAAAATTGAAAATAGAAAAGGAATAATGGGACAAAGAATTGTTTTTTTAAAAAGAAAAAAAAACAAGACTGATAAAGTATTAGGGAAAACAATAAAAAGAAAGAGAAATGATGCAAATTAAAAAAAATTAAAGACAAAGGAGAATTTTCCAAAAACACTTATGAAATATATAGGATCATTAGGAATTACTTTAGAAACTCATATTCTACAGATGGAAAATTGAGAAGATACTGATAAATTTATACCCAGGTAAAAATCTGTTGCAAATGAAGCAATAGACCAATATTAAGCAATTAGAATAAAGCAACAAAAACTTTTTCAACAAAAAGTCCAAAATTTAAAAAAAAATTTCTCAGATGAGTTCTAACAGAGGTTTAGATAGTAATTAATTTCAAATTTTAAAATTACAGTGTGCAAAAAGCATGTAGAAAACACTCCCAAATGCATTATGTAAAGCCAAAATCCCATTACACCAAAACAAGATTAAGACACATTGAGAAAACCACAGAAAAATATCGTCAATGAACATAGATGCATTGAGGGTTCATATAGCACTCGGGTTTGGAAAGTTATTAATGCTATAGGTCAGCTTTTGAGTCTGAACCTTCATTTAGGTCTGCTTCACTTCTGGTTACTTGCCACAATTCAGGAAGTGAAAGGTTGAAGTAATCAGATTACCTATGCTCACAAATTTTACTCTAAAATAATATGTGAAGTAGGCTTCTGGAGAAGGAGTTTTCATGGTACCCAGGACTGGATGTCACAAGATGACAGCTCAGTAACCTGGGCTCGCAATGCCTTATGCCTGTCAAGCCTGAGGAGCCTGGCCTGTCCCCTCTGTTTCCATCCGCCCAGGCCATCACTTTACTCTTCCACTGTTCCACTGACATTTCTCAGAAAGAATAAGTAGGGCAGCTGCACGGAATGGCAGCTGCATGGCATTTATCCTCTTAAGTATCTCTAACTGCTGTTAGGAGAAATAGGAGATGATAGCTATGACAATTCAGACTGAAAAGGGGTATTGAAAGTGAACATCATTCAGGTTTTACTACAAAGATTTACATAAAGATTATGGTATATCAGATTTTCTTCTGGATTCCATTCATTTGACAAACTGTAGTTGAATAAACCCTAGGCAAAAGGAAATAAATTTTACAAGAAAGATAAGCAGACCTAAGTAAAACACCTTATAACAAAAGTTAAGAAGGGAAGAATCCATGTTTATATAAGATAAAGTAGCATTGCAGTGGTGTGGTAAGAGTCATTTTACTTTCAGGAGGCATATATAAGATGACATTCACTATTGTAAGGCTATATGGGCTACAAAGATTAGAAATAATAAAGATTTTCTGGTTAGCCCTTATATGCAGATGCAAATGGCTCTCAGGTCTTTTTGAAACAAAAATACAGGCCCTCCAGAATTTCACAGAAATATTTTTTGGTGTTTTATTCTTTTTAGCTGTGTTGATCTTTAGTGTTGTTTTTCTTTTTCCTAGTTTCATGGCTTAACTTGTGAGTGGTGAATTCATGAAGAATCAATCCCAATTAATTTTACTACCATAGGGGGTGGATAGAATCACAGTATATAATACTTCCCAAGTAGGGTATAAGATTTGGGAGGGAGAATGGAGATTTTACCAGATCTAGGTCATTAGCATAAAACAAAAGGACCAATTTCCCTATAAAATCTGACAACTGTTAAAAGGTTTCAATTTGGATAAGACCATTACATTTTGTAACTGAAAAGATATTTTCTTTTGCTATGAGTAAATCATTTGTAAGAAATGGTTTCCTGATAAACATATATCATAAGGGATTAGACCTAGAGCTTTTTTTCCCCCTAACTCTAAGCAAAGTGGTCCAAAGGAGGTGAGTTTCTTGAATAAGCTTTCTAAGGTATCTTTTGAGATTATCATTTGTCTCTTTTTCCTTTTTCTGATTATTGGAGTTGCTAAGCACAATGCAAGTTTTACTGTACACCCAAAGCCTTGTAGAAATCTTGGGAGATAGCAAGTTTGAAAGAGGAGGCATGATCACTTGGCAAACTCCTATGGAAGCCAAATCTATGTATAACTTCAGAGACTGAAATTTTTACTACCACAAAGACCTTTTCAGTTCTACAAGGAAAAGATTATATCCAGTTAGTAAAAGTATCTACCCACTATAGGAAATGTCAGATACTTCTAGTATTAAGCATGGGGGTGAATTCTACTTATTAGTCCTCTCCTGGGTATCCACCTACTCTTTCATGCCTTGTGGGTAAATTCTCCTATTAGAAGAATTATTTTTCTGATAGATTTTATAAATGCTAATGACTTGTTAAACTATCTTTAAGATGTTCTTTCCTACAAATAGTCTTTGAGCCATTTAATGTAATTTTGCTTTTCCCAAATGAAAAGCCTGGTGAATGGTCTTGATGCTTTCTTTAGTTGACAGCTTGTATGTGAAACTTTCCTTCCTCTGTTTGGAGCCATCCAGGGGGCTGAATAATTACTCCCAGGAGAGGATATATTTATTTTATGCTGGAACATTGAGATTGTGAGAAACATCATATATTTGAGGTGCTTTTATTTCTCCAGAGCAGTGGTCTCTTGAATGTCACTTTGGTAGCAAGGTGGGTAAATATATTACCTTCAGAACAGTCATCTCTGCCCTTTTGTTGCCCTTTTCAATCTATTATGACTACTTCAAAAGGAAGATAGATTCAAGAAAGAATGCTGACTATTTTTATGATATTTGATAGGAGACACATTGGTTATTAAAAATTTCTCTTTAGATGGCAAAATAAACATGGGGAGCCAAAAAGACATATTAATGTTCCTGTATATGTTAACTCTTTTAGTCTTGGTGAACTCCAGTGCCTTAGTGAGAGCAATGAGCTCTGCCTGAGCAATAAGCACCTGTGCCTGGTGGGTGGAGAAAGCTCTTAATGGTTGCCTCTATTATGTGGTGAATGAGCATCTGTAGTTTTAAGGCTCCTTGTCCCATGAAAGAGCTTTTATTAGTAAGGGGATTCAAGTGAGGGTTCTCTAAAGAGGTGTCCTTTAAATCTTTCCTAGCAGCCTGTGTCTAAAGCACTATTTATTTACAATTAGGCTCCATTATTTTTTTCTATTCAGGAAGTTTGCAGAGTTTGAATGTGTGCAAGTCTTTAGTAGAATGGCTGATCCTACTAAAGGTAGGATATTTGACATGCAGATTGAGAACCATACATTGTATTTAGAGTACAGAAGTCTCACCATATTGTGGCAGGTATATACTGTTAGGTCACTTCCAAAGAAAGCTTAGTAGCTAGCTTCAGAAATCAAGCTTGCTGCTGCCACAGCTCATGACAGGATATCTATTCTCTCTGACATGTTTAATTCTTTCTTAAGTATCCTCTAGCATGTTTAGTGGGATATTGAGTCTTGGTTAGTGTTACTAATGCTGTTCTTTTTTTTTTTCAGATACACAGAGATTAAAATTCTATTTTACTAGGAAATTTAAGACTGGGGCATAAAGAAAATCTTTCTTAAGTTGATCAACTGAGAAACATATATCAAGCTCTTCTCTCAAGAATAAAGTTACTGACATTTTAATTTCTTTTACTATGTGATATGAGACAAGCTATGCCCTCTTGCCCTGGGCTCCATAATCTAAAAAATTCTGTTAGGTCAAAGAAACACCTTAGATATTTTAGTGTGTTGGTTAGTATGTAGGAAGAAATGAATTTAATTCTGTCTTCTGCCAACATTCAAGTTTACTTGGCCAATATTAAGTCCAAATATTTTATAGAAGTTTGAAAAATTGGGCTTTGGATTATGATATTTTATATCTCTTTTTTGAGATTTCAGGAATTTAAGTGAGTCTTGGGTTCTATCCTGTGAAGTATCCACAGTTGGGCAATAAGGAGAATGTCATCTGCATTTGGTATAAACTTAATTGTGAATGAGTAAACTGAAACATATTTAGGGTCAATGCTTGTCCAAATAGAGGGTGTCTGTAAACCCCTGAGGCAGAACAAGCAAGGTTAATTGTGTGAACTTGTCAGAGGAATCCTAAAATATAAACACATCTTGAAAATCTGAGTGAATGCCAATGCAAAAAACAATGTATCTTTTAAGTCAAAAACTATGTACAAATTTTCATCTTCAGAAATCTTGGATACAAATATGTAAACATTGAGGACTGGAGGATGTTTGAAAATTAGATTCTTATTTATTAAGGTGTGGTCCTGTACTAGTCCTCATTGCTCATTAGGCTTTTGTACTCCCAGAATATGTGTTATGTGAAATTTCCAAAGTCTTAGGAGGACTAAAACTACTTACTATATATTGTAACACTTTTCTTAGACTCTGGTTTGAGGGGAGAATGGTTTTTGTGGGGAAAATAAATTGGACCATTGAGAAAAATCTAGACAGAAGTGTTTCCTATTGCTCATTCTAATTTTCCCTGTGTAACTAAGACTTATGGTTTAATTTTTTAATAGGGCTAGACCAAGTAGTTTCTCTGGTATCATAAGGGCTGTGGTGTCAGCCAAGTATGCTGGCACATGCCTCTAATACCAGCAACTCAGGAGGCTGTCAGGAGTATTTTGGGTTCAAAAACTACCTCAGCAACTTAGGCTCAAAACTACTTAATAAAACCCTGTCTCTAAATTAAGAACAAAAAATTAAAAAGTGTTGGGAATGTGTCTTAGTGAGTTAGCACCCTTAAGTTTAATCCTAGGAACAAACAATCAAACAAACAAACAAAATCTCTGATGCATAAGCTGTCTAATTATTTCTTCCCGTAAGGGAGTGATATTTTCAGAGATTTTCAAAAAGCCATGTGAGAATAAGTGATTAGCCCCAAAGCAGGTAAGAAAATTGGGACAAATGTCTAGTCATAGAATTTCCTGACATATCATTTATAGCTGTATTGAGAGAAGAACCTCTAACATAAAAACTATAGAACACTAGAAAACAATATTGCAGATTTTAGAAGGTAGAAAGACCTTCTGTTTTCTTGGATAAGGAATTTTTTTTTTAAATGGCCATACTACTAAAGCATAATATAGATTTAATGCAATTTTATCAAAATTCCCATGGTACTCTTTTCAGAACCATAAAAAGCAGTTAAGAAATTTATTTTCAAAAATAAGAGATCTAGAATAGCTAAAAAAAATTAGCAAGAGTGAAGAAGGAGGTATCACAATGTCAACCTCAATTTTTCTATAAAGATCTATAATAAAAAAAAGAAACCAGCATGGTACTGGTTCCAAAACACTAATAAAGACCAATGAAATACAAAACACAGACAAACCCAAAACAATTACTATTCTCTAGACAAAGTTGCAGGTGATGGAGCTAAAAATGTAAGTTGGAGGAAAAAAATGGCCACTTAAAAACTCTTCCTGGAAAACATAACAATCTATATGTAGTAGCATAAAATTTAACTCAAATCTCAACCTAAACAAAATACAAATCAAAGTGGAGGGAAGACCTAAAATTGAGAGAAAAATACCTGCAGGAGTTAGCAGAAAATTTTGACCCAATTCTCCAACATATCTGTTCAGGAACTGACTTATGCACTACGAATTCTAAAGTACAAACAGTAAAATATATATAAAAAACTATGCCATGTTAATTGAAACAAAGAAAATTAACATATCTATACATGGGATGGCATCAAATTAAAAAGACTACAGCAGAACAAAATATTGTGTGCAGATTGGGAAAAAATCTTTGCCACCTATTTCTTATATGATGCATGAAATTGGGAATATACAAATAAAGATATACAACCATCCAACAAAAAATCAGATAATTCAGTCAAAAAAACCTGGCAAATATAATAAACAAACACTTTTCAAAAGAATAAATACAAATTGTAAACAAATATATAAAAAAGTTTAACATCTCTAGCAATTAGAAAAGTACAATTAAAAACTTCATTGAGATTTTTATCTCATCAGTTCAAATGGCAATTATCAAGAATACAAGTAACAATAAATATTGGTGAGGATGGTACAATGAACACTCATACATTATTGGTGAGACAGCACAATTGTGGAACAATTTTACAAATCAGTATGAAGATTACACAAAAATAAAGAAATGGAGCCAATATAATAATGTTCTTTAATATATAGTCAGTTTTTTTATTCTTTGATATGTATCAAAAAATTTAAAATTAACATACAACCTGTATGCAGCTATATCAATATTTATAGCAACAAAACTTACAATAGCTAAGCTATGTAACCAACCTAGTTGTTCTTTGAAAGATGAATGGCTAAAAGTGGGATATATACACAATGGAGTATTATTTATTCATAAAAAATGACTATAAAATAATTTTGAATATAAAGACATTTTTCCGGAATTAATGGAACTAGAGGTTATCATTTTAATTAAAATATGCCAGTTTCAGAAGGTCAAGATTCAAAATGTTTTTTTCTAATATGTGAAAGTTAATTTAAAATATGGAATGAATAAAAAATAAAATAGTAGAAGACCAGTGGAATAGACAGTGAAGGGAAAGAAGAATTAGAATTGGGGTAAGATCATAGAATTAATATGCACAAATTTTTCTATGAACATATATGAATATACTACAGTCAATCTCACATATGTATATTCACAAAACACTAATTAAAAAAAACTATAAGTAAATAGCAGAAATACCATTAGAGCAGTGAAAAAGAACTAGGGAGGGAGGAGAGAAGGGAAAAGGGAAATACTAAAGACTGAATTAGAGAAACTTCCATTCCATGCCATG
This sequence comes from Xerus rutilus, assembly GCA_028644305.1. Taxonomy (NCBI): domain Eukaryota; kingdom Metazoa; phylum Chordata; class Mammalia; order Rodentia; family Sciuridae; genus Xerus; species Xerus rutilus. The sequence goes on from JAQQSJ010000020.1 coordinate 1,822,858, forward strand.
GATATTATGTTGAAATAAATTCTATTGTTATGCATAAGTAAAAATAAAAAATAAAATTAAAAAAACTGAATTTATATATCAAGATAATAGAAACAATTATAATTAAATTCTAAGTAAGTAAAAAGAACAAAATCCATAGAATTGTTTGAGGTAAACAGATAGATATGCAGACAGGCATATTGGTATATGTGTATAATCTCATCTCTAAGGAGACTGGGGCAGAACTCTCAAGTTTTAAGGCATTCTAAACAGCTTAACAATCAACTTTCTCTATAATAAATGAGTGAAAGAACAGATAAATGAATTAATAGTGAAAATAATGTGTAAGGATTGAGAGGACAGGACCAATGCCATCTTGAGATTATTGACCTTTGTCTCCAAATCAGCAGCCCCCACCCAGTTCCTGAAAAGTTGCAACACCCTTAATGGCATCCTGTTCAGGTGCCAGTAAGTCATTTTGAAATTTGGGCCAACCAATCAGGAAACTATATTTCAGGTCCACTTCAGCCAAACCTATCAGCCTAAAGGTCAACTGACCTCACGCTGATCACACTCACCTTCACCCAATCCTAGAATGACAATACTGCTGTCCCTCTGTGCATGCTTTCCCTTACCCAATCTTGTAACACCAGGGCATGTACTCCCCTGCTTGTGATTGAAATCCATAAAAATCTCCTTTCCCCTAGACTTGGAGCCACACCACTCTACACGCTGTATTGGGAAGGTGTGTGGTCCTTGTTCAAGCTTGTAATAAAGATCCCGTTTGTGATTGCATTGGAATTGGACCCCTGGTGGCCTCTGGTGGTCTTGTGAGTCTGGGCATTACATTTATGGGCTTGTCTGGTATCCCCCAGGGCCCCAGGACCCCCCCAAATTGAAGGCTCAAACACCAGCTGGTAAGAATTCTGTGTCTGTACTGTATATGTGTATTTTTCTGATCAGTGTGTCCCAGGAGACATTTCTGCTGACCTAAGATGTGCCTAGGCAGACACACTGGGGGGCACAGTGTGGAGGGATCTGGAAGATATTCCAGACCCTGCAGGCGAGGATGGGGTGCCTCACAGTCTGCTTCTGCTGGGGACAACAGCCAACACAGCTATTGTGTGCTTGGTTCTATCCCTGATAGACCAGTTTGTTTTGCTTCTGAACGAGATTCAGAGGACTGAGTCTGGCCGGCTTTGTCTGTCTTATCATGTTGTTTGTCTTGCTGTGTGTCTTGTTATGTTCTTTGTCTGTGTTGTGTGTGTGTCTTCTTGATCAGTGCATCCTGGGAGACAATTCTGCTGACCTAAAATGTGCCTAGGCGGATGTGCTGAGGGACACTAGTTGGGGGGAACTGGAAGATGTTCCAGACCCCACAGGTGAGGACAGAGTGCCTCACACTCTGCATCTGTGGGAGAGGATGGCCATCACAGCAGTTGTACATCCAGACCCATCTCCAACAGAGCTTTTTTGTGTTTGCTTCTGAACAGTGTTCAGTGAGTGTCTGTGTCTAGCCAGCCTTGTGGTTTCAGTTTTTCTGTTTGTCTTTTTGTGTGTCTACCTGACTGAGACTAATGAAATTGTGGATTCTGTATTTCTTTTTGTCTTTTCATGTGTCTATCAGACTGAGACTGACGAAATGGGACAAATGCAAACTGAGTCTTTTACATCATTGTAAGGACGTTAGGAAAAGAGCTAAAGGGCTAGAACTTGAAGTCAGAAAAGGGAAGTTTTCTGTCTTTTGCATCAATTAGGCAGCAAAATGTAACAACTGTTCTTTACTCAGCTGCAACTCACCCTGTAGTGACTCCTCCCTCACTGGCCCTCAGGTGGCTCCAAAGCCAGCAAGCTGCAACTTAGAAAAGACCTCAGTAAGCAAAGCTACTGGAGAAGAGACCAGTCTGCAACTCAAGGAAAGGAAAGAGAAAAACTCTTTTATTTGGCTTGTCTCAACCAAAGTATAAAACTACCTATATTTTTCAGCTCATGATTTTGATTCTATGCATCAAAATTAAGATTTCTGATTAGATGTATGTTATCCAACAATGGAGTTTTTTAAATGTCTAACATTGCAATGGAAATCCATCTGCAAGCCTTTACTATTGTTGTGTTGTACGTCTATGTGTGTATGTGTGTGAGTGTACCATGTACATGGTATCAAAATTGGCACAGATAATGAGTGCTCATGAATTAAAACCTAAAAATAATGGATACAAATACCTTTGATTCACATGATTCAAAAGTTTGATTTAAATTGGATAAACAAATGAAATGAATGAGGTCTTTAAAATTACTACCTTATGGTTAAACAATGAAAGGTGTTGTTCTCTATAAAATGTTTAAAATGTAATTAGTTATAATTCCTTATAGGATTTCCTTCAGCATAAAATGATGATTTAAAATGTTAACTAAACCTGGTTTTTATGGATAGCCTAAGTTAAAAGTAAATAGATCAAAACTAACATAAATGGGACAAACGTTATAAATGTGGGTTTCATAAAGTTGTTGCTCAATGAAGGATTTAAAATTGCTTTGTTGTCACTAAAACAAAATTACTTAATTTAAAGCCCAACATGTATAATTCTATATACTTAAACATTGTGTTTTCATAAATGGTAAATGAATGTAATTCTCGAACTCAGCCTAATTCTATTTTAAGATTGAAAGCCAGTTTGACAAGAAGTCATAAAGGTTTTTTTGTTTTGTTTTACTTGCTTGGACCATGTTTTTATTAGGTGATTGCCCTCCTTAAAAATCTAAGTGGTGCCCTTATGCTGGAACCTGAGTTCACTCCCTATCTAGGATGTTGAGCCATGTAAATCATTGACTTTCTACCTGCCTCTGTATTGCTGCTGCCAGAACCTTGTTAGTTGTAAACATACCTTATGATTCTCTGTGTTGCAGACTTCCCTGCTCCTGGATAGAGCTGCTTCCCTTGCTGCTTAAAGGGGACAGCCACTGTATGACTGATTTGTGTACATGGTGTAGGCTTGCTTAATTTGATTTACAAATTAGAGTCAATTATTCTTTCTTTGTGTTCTGGGTTTTATACATGAAGGCCTAAAGGTTTCTACTGTTTCATTTAAAGTACTATAAATAACAATGTATTTCTTATCATTGAAATTGAGTAATTTGCCTAAATTCAGAAATTTACAAGGATTGTTTTGGATGTGAACAGAAGGAATTAAGGATTCTAAGTATGGTACTTAGTGAAAGGAAAAAGTAAGTGTTTCTGGGTAAGAAAGTCTTCATATGGTAAAAGAAACAAGAGGATTTAAAGTAAGTGTTAAAGAAATTTTAGAGTAAGTGATAAAATGATCAAAATAATGAGAGTCTAAAAACTGAAGGGTAAATTTCAAAGGTTTATGTGTATTGCTAACTTGACTATAATTAATACATGCTTATTTAATTTAAACTCTTATATACTGATATAAAGCAAAATCCTGCAGAGATAGACACAGGATTCCCCTTAAGGCACCCAAGTTGGGATTACAACATGGCAGAAGGTAAAGAGCCACCTCTGTTCTATCGCCAGGCTCTATTGGCATGTCTCAAGGTGGCTGCATGCTGACCTACTAATTTGGCTAAAACTTATGACATTAGGCAGAAAAGAGACAGAATAAAAATTTGGCTAGAGTCCTCCTAGTGGCCAGATTGGAACTGAGTGAAAGAAAAAAGAAACTGAGACAGATTGCTGAAAGCGGAGATGAAAAGCCACAAGGGAACCACCGTCCAGTGCTAGGTAAGAACTAATGTGCCTATTGCAAGGAAGGATGTCATTGGGCTAAAGACTGCCCCCCAAAGGGACCCAAAATAATGTTTATTGAGGAGGACAACTAGAGGGGATGGGGTTCGGTACCCCTCCCCAAACCCAGGGTAATTCTAAAGGTGGAGGGGAGGCCCATAGACTTTCTGATTAACCCTGGAGCCCAACATTCAGTCTTACTCCAGGCAAATGGGCCAATATCAGAACATAAATCTTGGGTCCAAGGGGCAACTGGGACTAAACAATGCTCATGGACTACCTGAAGAACTGTTGATTTGGGGATGGGATGGGTAACACATTCATTTATGGTGATTCTTGATTGCCCATATCCACTGCTTGGGAGAGATTTGCTCACAAAAATGTGAACCTATATTTCTTTTGGTCACAAAAATGTGAGCCTATATTTCTATTATCATTTGACTGATTATCAAGGAAGGCCTATACATGTCTTAGTTATGGGCTTAAAGGAAGAGTATAAATTATATGAAGGGTTAATTCTCCAGATAACAATACAAAAGACTGGTTAAAAGCTGAAATGGGTGGTATGGGAGAAGCCAAACCCTATTTAGAGAAGCCAGACTCCCTATTTTAGTTGAACTTAAACCAAGTGCCCAACCCATATGAGTCAAGCAGTACCCTATGTCCTGGGAGGCTACTCCACATATACACCACCTATTAGAACTGGGGCTACTCCAAAAATGTCAATCAACCTGGAACACTCCATTGTTGACAGTAAAGAAACCCAACTCCAATGATTACTGGCCAGTCCAAGATCTCTGCAAAGTTAACAAGCTGGTAATAGACATCCACCCAACAGTGCCTAATTCTTACCCTCTTTTGAGTTCCCTTTCCCCAGAGCATCATGGTATGCAGTTCTAGATCTAAAAGATGCTTTCTTTAGCCTCCTGTTGGCACCCCTGAGCCAAAAAATATTTGCCTTTGAAAGGCATTACCCAGATGCAGGCACCAACGGAGAGCTTACATGGACTAGATTGCATCAGGGGTTCAAAAACTCTCCAACCCTCTTGAACAAGGCCTTACACAAAGATTTGAATGTGTACCAGACAGACCACCCTAACCTGACTCTCTTGCAGTATGTGGATGAGGTCGTTTGGGCTCAATTGCTGCCCACTGGTACCTCAGCACAAAAGGCTGAGCTCATAGCCCTCACTAAAGCTCTGGAACTGGGAAAGGGGCTAGCTGTTAATATATGTACTGACAGCCATCATGCCTTTGCTACTGCACATGTGCACGGAGCTATTTACCAAGAAAGAGGCCTATTAATGGCAGAAGGAAAGCCGATTAAGAACAAACTAGAAATCCTAAACTTACTGAAAGCCTATGGCTCCCCAAAAGATTGGCCATCATACATTGCCCAGGACATCAAAAAGGAGATTCAGCAATAAGTAGAGGTAACAACCTAGTGGACCAAACAGCAAGGGAAGTGGCCTTGGGAGAGCCAATCATGGCCATCGCACTCCCGGACCCAGGAAATCCAACATTGCCAGAGAGGCCTGAATACACACTTGAGGAGAAACAATGGGCCAGAAATATTCCCATATCACAACAAATTAAAGGATGATGGTACTTGCCAGATGATAAGATAATACTTCCAGGTAAATTGGCAGAGGACATACTCCAGAAAATCCATCAGACTACCCACATGGGGACTAGATGAATGATAGACATGGTGCGGTAGGCTGATGTAAAAATCAGGGATGACCATGCTAAGATAGGCCAGATTGTGACTAATTGCAAGGCTTACCAGCTCACTAATGCAATCCCCAATGCCAGATGCCTGGGGACTCCACTAAAAGATAAGTGGCCTGGGGCCTATTAGGAAGTGGAAATTACAGAGGTCAAGCCTGGAAAATTTGGATACCGCTACTTGCTGGTCTTTGTTGACACTTTCTTGGGATGGACTGAGGTGTTTCCGACCAAAGATAGTAGCAAAGAAAATGTTATAAGATATTCTTCCTAGGTATGAGTTTCCTCAGATGGTTGGGTCTGACAATGGACCAGCCTTTGTCTCTAAGGTAAGGCAGGATGAAGCAACATTTCTGAAGGCAAATTGGAAATTACATTGTGCTTATAGACCCCAGAGTTCAGGACAGGTAGAAAGAATGAATCGGACCCTAAAAGAGATCTTAACTAAATTGACTTTAGAGACCAGTGGAGATTGGGTGTCCCTTATATCAGGTAAGGAACTCACCTTACCAGAAGGGTCTAACGCCCTTTGTAATTATGTTTGGCACTACTGTCCCCATTGTCCCTAATCTACAAGAACAGGTCCTAGGTGAATTATCAGATGCTGACTTACTATTTAAACTGCAGGGCACCCAGTGGGCCCACTGGCATATATTTTACATCCCTTGTATGAGACTGGACCTCCTCCTGAGCCCCCACCACTTCCACCCTGGAGACTGGGTTTATGTCAAGCATCATCGCCAAGGAACTCTCGAGCCTTACTGGAAAGGACATTCATCATCCTGTTGACAACTCCAACTGCACTCAGGGGTGACAGAATAGCTGCTTGGATACATTACACCCATGCCAAACCTGCAGACCCTTTGGCACCAAGAGTGACTACTTGAAGCCAGACACTGCTGCAAAATGGAAAGCCCAAAGACATAAAAGAGAGAATAGGAGTAATTCAGTTAATGGTTACAAGAACATCATATTAAACTCTGTCACCCAAGTCTGAAAACCAGGATTGATTTTAGTTACTACTAGAGGGGGGAATGAGAGGACAGGACCAATGTCACCTTGAGATTATTGACCTTTGTCTCCAAATCAGCAGCCCCCACCCAGTTCCTGAAAAGTTGCAACATCCTTAAAGGCATCCTGCTCAGGTGCCAGTAAGTCATTTTGAAATTTGGGCCAACCAATCAGAAAACTATATTTCAGGTCCACTTCAGCCAAACCTATCAGCCTAAAGGTCAACTGACTCACGCTGATCACACTCACCTTCACCCAATCCTAGAATGACAAGACTGCTGTCCCCCTGTGCACTCTTTCCCTTACTCAATCCTGCAGCACCAAGGCATGTACTCCCCTGCTTGCAATTGAAACTCATAAAAATTCCCATTCCCCTAGACTCGGGGCCACACCTCCCTACCACTGCATCGGGGAAGGTGTGTGGTCCTTGCTCAAGGTTGTAATAAAGACCTCTTTTGTAATAGCATTGGAAACAGACCCCTGGTGGTCTCTGGTGGTCTTGTGAGTCTGTGCCTTACAGGATTAGAGCAGAAATAAGCAAAATAGAGAATATGATTAATACATATTATTGATGTTTTAAAAATAATTAATAAAAGTGAAAAACAACATTAGTAGGATTAACTAAAAATAATTGCTCAAATAACTAAATGCAAAAATAGAAAAAGACATTAGAACTAGTGCTATACAATCAAAAAACATGATTATGAGAAATTACCATGAACACACATGAGCCCAAATTGGGATACCCAAAAGAAATAGAGAAATTTCTATAAACACCAGTGTACAGACTGAATGAAAAATAAAAATAAAAATTTATAAGTAGATCTATAAATTGATGTGATGGTCATTCAAAATAATGAAATATTTTCATTTGTGGTTTGGATTTAAAATAACCCCCAGAGACTCATGTGTTGAAGATTTCTCCAATACAGCAATGTTCAGATAATGTTTGATAAGTTATTAAATTATGTCTATTGATGTGGTCATGGCTAAAGGAAAATATTGAAATGGTGGAAATTGTAGGAGGTGAGAAAAAGTTGAAGGCTGTATGAGTTTGGAGGAAAGAACTTGGAGGCTATCTTGTTTTCCCTCACCAACTTATCTTCCTGCTCTCCTATCCCTTCCTTTCTCAATACTCTGTTTTCAGCCATCATAAAATGAAGAGCACGGTTCTGCCACATCCTTTCTGCAATAATGTTTTATCTCACCAGAAATAATGATGAACCCAGCCTAATTCCATCTTAAGATTGGGAGCTGTCTTGTCACAAGGTCATGAAAGGTTCATTTCTGTATTACTCACCCAGAATTTCTGCCTATGCTTTGAATTTACATATGCCTGGCTCTCCCTGACTAGATAACAACCGTCCCTGATGTTAGCACAAAAATGACTGGGACTAAAGCAAACTTCACAAATCAGCTCAGCTTTTTATTCAGGAATGAAGATCCACACAGGAACAGGAAATGCGGGGATGAGGTGATGCTGTGATGGGCCCCAGTTTCCTGTTGGAAAGTGAGCCCCCAAAGAAAGGGACTGGGTTTTTATAGATTATCTTGGGAGGTGGTCTAGTGAAATTTGCCAGTTTTCTCGGGCCCTTAAGAATCTGGGGTTTGTTCCATCAATCAATGAAATGGTCAGTTTTACTGCCCAGGAATTTGAGCCCTTTGGTCAGGGGTTCTGTGTTCTGCAAGTCAGTTTGTCCAGTATGGTGAGACAGTCCTTCTTATCTTCAGTTAACCCCAGGAAAGTGTTTGTCAGGAAAGTAAAAGGTGTCAGTGCATGGCTATTTTTCCTTTTCCTTAGGCTACATTATTTTCAATTCCCACACCTGAAAATCATGTTTGCCTCCAAAGGAGCCCTCATAGGTTCTTTGGAGGATGACTGTTAAGTATGATTTGCCATCTGTGTGGGTACAGTGCTGGGCCTCGGAATATCAGGAGGAATGCATTTCTGTAGTGAATTGGCAATCCGAGGGACAGAGGCCTGATCTGCCATTGACTGTGGGAATGATAGTGGGTTTTGAGATGCATTCCCACCCTTGTTGGTATCCCCCTCCTATCTATGAATTATAAACAAGATAAGCAGTGGAAAGGCTGCAATCAACTGTTTGGGTGAAGGAGTTGGGTTTGATTTTACCACAGCCACCAGTACAGTCACACGGGTTGCCAAATAGTGAGGCGAGGAGTTGTTGCTTATCCACTGGAGGCCCAAACCCACCGAGAATTGTTGCTATTTGGGACAGGTGTAGGAGTGGGGTTATAAATGTCATGATTGTGAGGGAAAGGGTGATGGAGCTAGTGATCTTGTAAATCTTGGCGGGGGGTCAAGAGCTTCTTGAAGCTAGCTTTGGGTACTGGTGCACCTCAAGTAGTTCTGCCTGTGGAAAGAGAAGAGTCAATCTCAGGGATTTGTGTCCCTAAAGTGTCTTCAATTAAGCATTTAGAGGGTGGGGGGTTTATGGGCTTTATAAGGTGTTCTGGTAGCCATCGAGGTCCTTCTTCCTGTGTGTCATAGACACAAGCAGAACCCCTTCCCCAGATAAGAACTGGGTCTGGACCATGCCATCAAGAGGTTAAGGGATCTTTCCACATAACCTTTGCGTATTGGATTTTTGTTTCCTGGTGCCAAAATCGGTCGGCAGCCGAGTCTCCTTTTTTGTCTAATTGTAAAAAGTTCAATATAAATAAGGCATGATTTAAGATATTGCAGGGGGAGCCTCGAGTCGGATAGACATCACTTGCTTTTAACTTATTGATTGTGTTTTTTAAGGTTTGGTGAGCTCTCTTGACCATTCCCTGTCCTTGAGGGTTATAAGGAATGCTGGTACTGTGTTTAATATGGAATTGATGACAGAAATTTTTGAAAGTTTGAGAGGTGTATCCTGGTCATTATCAGTTTTGATCTTTTGAGGTTTTCCCATAAACCTCATTGGAGACATTGGAGGACATGGGCTATAACATTTTTTGTAGCTTCTCTACTATGGAGAGTAGTGAACATAAATCCACTATATGTGTCAATAGTGACATGGGCATACTTGAGGTTGCCAAACTCAGGAATGTGGGTGACATCCATTTGCCAAATTTCATTTGGGAGGATACCTATGGGATTAACTCCTAGATGAGGAATGGGTAAAAGAGTGACATATCTTAACGATGTGTCGGGCTTGTTCTCTAGTAAGTTTGAACAGAAGGTGGAGGGTGTTTGCATTAAGGTGATGAAGGCTAAGGACTTGCTGTGCCTGAGAAAGGGGGGTCTGGAGAAAGGGAGTATATAAATCGGGTATTTCGATCTACCATGGCATTACCTAGAGAGAGTGGGCCAGGGAGATCTGAGTGGGCTCTCAGGTGTCCAGTGAAAAAGGGAACAGATCTGTTTGCAATTAGCCTTTGTACTTGTTGAAAGAGGGTAACTGCATTGGTGGTGGGTTTGATATGAGGAACAGTTTCTAACAGGGGAATGGAGAAGGCTAGATAAGAACTATCAGTGTAGAGATTAAAAGGGGTGGTGGACAGTTTTAAAAAGACTTGTAGGATAGCAAAAACCTCAACAGACTGTGCAGATATAAAAGGGGATAGAACAGTAAATTCTTGATTGTCAATAGTATAAGCTGCTATGCCAGTGGAGGATCGATCTGTGAATACCACAGATGCTTGTTGAAGGGGGTTTTTAGATGTAATTTTTGGGAATATAAAAGGGTGCAGTTGTGCAAACTGGAGCAATTTATCAGAGGGGTAGTGATTATCTATCTTTCCTTGGAACGAAGATAGAGAAATAATCCAATCATCGTCCTGTTGGAGGAGCCATTCAATTTGTTCTTTTGTATAAGGAAGTATGACATAGTTGGGGTCTCGGCCAAAATATTGGAGACTCCGTTCCCTCCCTAATCGGAGGATTTTAGTGACTCATGATGGATATGGAATAAGGACCCTGGAGGGGGGTGAGGATAAGTGGATCCAGAGGAGGGGATGGTCCTGCCATAGAACTCCTGTAGGAGTATGAGCAGTAGTGCAGAGGATAAGTGAAAAAGGTTTGTCATAAGACAGGAAAGTTACCTGTTGTTGTTGTCTGGCAGTTTCAACCTTGGAAAGGGAAGTTTTGGCCTCTGGGGAAAGTTTAAAGGGAAATCAGGATCTCCTTGAAAGGTGTCAAAGAGGGGTTTTAATTCTCCTGTTGTTAACTTTAAGTAAGGTTGGAGCCAGTTGACATCTCCTAGAAATTTTTGGAAATCATTAAGAGTTTGTAACTGACTGGTTTTTAGCCAATTTTTTTGGGTGGTGATTTTATTATGATTTAGTTCAAAACCCAGGTAATAGTAAGGGTCTTTAAGTTGTATTTTATTAGAAGCTAACAAAAGTCCCAGAGAGGAGAGGCGAGAGGCCAGTTCTTGACTGCCTTTGAGGACCTCAAGGCATGAAGCCCCTGCAAGGAGGATGTCATTCATATACTGACATGAAGCCCCTGCAAGGAGGATGTAGATGGAAGGCCAACAGTACCAGAGGGGAGCTATGGCCTGGGCCACAAATTTTTGACATAAGGTGGGACTATTTGCCATGCCTTGAGGGAGTACCTTCCACTGGTATCAGGGCATAGGCCCTTTAACATTAGTGACAGGAAGGCTGAACGCGAAGCATTCCCTGTCTTGGGGTTGTAGGGGAATGGTGAAAAAACAATCTTTAAGATCAATAATAATCTTGTAATAGTTAGCGGGAATAGCAATAGGGGAAGGGAGACCTGGTTGGAGGGCCCCCATTGAGAACATGGTCTTGTTAATTTCCCTGAGGTCCTGGAGGAGCCTCCATGTTCCTGTCTTTTTTTTTTGATTACAAATATAGGAGTATTCCAAGGAGAGGTAGTGGGCTCTAAATGTCCAGCAGCCAATTGTTCCTGTACTAACTTTGTGGCAGCTGTGAGTTTTTCATTATTTGGTGGCCATTGATCTACCCAGATGGGGAAATCTGGTCTCCACTTTATCTTATCCACATGGGGTAGAGGAAAGTCAATGGCCATCAAGGAAAATGTTCACTCCCCAAGCCTAGGCAATTATTCTTTGATGTCACAGACAATGGTGTTTTTATGCCTTGTTTGTTTTTTCCTAGACCTTGTTCTGGTAAATATCCTTGGCGGAGCATTTGTTGAGTAATAACTTCATTGGGGCTACACATAATGAGTTTCAGTTGAGACAAGATATCTCGTCCCCAAGGGTTAACAGGTAGTCCTGGAACAATGTAGGGCTATACCTGTCTGGAATTACCTTCATTGTCTTTCAAAATCAGTATTTTTAAACTTTGTTTTGTGTTTGTGGGCTGACCAATCCCCTTAAGTTGGGTTATAGAAACCTCACAGGGCCAGTTAGGTGGCCTGTGTGGCATCGGCCCCTGTGTCAACTAAGCCTTCAAAGGATTTTCCATCCAGTTGCAAGGTCAATAGTGGCCTCTCAGGAGTGATTTGCTGTACCCAGTAGATGTCAGGTGACCCAGGGATGGATTTTAATCTGGGATGCTGAGAATAACTCTTATTATTAAGGTTTAGGGGGAGTAAGATGAGTTGGGCTCTTTTATTTCCCTTGGGAATGGATATGGGCCCTGATGGGGCCAAGGCTAGGAGGGTAATTTGGCCTGCGTAATCATTATCAATGACTCAAGGGGTAATGTGGAGACCAGCTAATGTGAGGCTTCCTCGACCTAGTGTCAAGCCAAAAGTCCCGGGAGGCAAGGGCCCAAACATCTGTGTTGGGAGGAATTGAATGCCTTGATTAGGGACTAATATTGAGTCAGTGGTGGCACAGAGGTCCAATCTTGTGCTGCCTGGGATGACCTGGAGGAGGGAATTAAGTCCTGATCGTGGAAGATCTGTTGATGAGGTGATGTCTGAGGGATGAATCGAATAGTTCCCTGATTCTGTCCCAGGGTTGGGGCTGAGGGCTGGCCCCTCTGGAAGTTTCCCTGCCTTGGTGACAAAAGTTTGCCTTCCACATCTGTTTTTGAATAACATTGATTAGACCAATGGAGGCCACGCTGACAGCGTGGGCAAGGGGTTGTCGATTGAAAGGGGTGTTAGAAGGGGCTTGGGGGTTGGATCTTTGAATTTGTTTTGTGGGACAGTCATGAGCAAAATGTCCATGCTGCTTGCAGGTATAACAAGCTTGTTGGTTGTCTAGTCCAAGGTTTTTTAAGGCTGCTTCTATGGCTAGGCCAAGGGAGTGGGAAGTACCAATCCCGGAGCATAATTTTATATAGTCAGAAAGATCCCTGCTTCCATAGGGTCTTAAAGTCTCCTGACATATTGGGTTGGCATTTTCATAGGCAAGGTGTTTGATAAAGGCACTTTCATTTTTGCCTTCGCCTATTAGCCATTCAGCAGCATCAGTGAGGCGACTAATGAAGTCACTATAAGGCTCGTCAGGTCCTGTCAAACCTTAGCCAGGGATGTAGTGGCCGAGCCCTTGGAGGGAAGTCTGCGCCAGGCCTTAAGGCCCACATTTGAATTTGAGCTAACAGTCCAGGGGGGAAAGCTGCCTGTACTTCATTGGAGTCATAGGGACTCCGGCCCAGTAATTTATCTCTCATCTAGGCGCGTGAGGTCTTACTTTCACTATTGCGTTGGACAGTTTCCCAGCAGTTTTCAACAAAGTCTGTTCTCCAAAGGACATAATCACCTCCCAAAAGTGTAGCAGGGGCTAAGGAGATCCAGTCATTAGGAGTTAGCCAGCGATCACTTATGCTCTCTAATATAGTTATTGCATAGGGGACCGTAGGCCCATAGTTGGTAACTGCTGCCTTTAAGTCTTTTATGTGTTTAAGATTGAGGCGACGATATTTCTGATCTTTGTACTGAGGTTCGGGGTCTGGGTCTTCTGCCTCAGAGTCATTGCTATGACTGGGATTCTGGGAATCAGGGGGGCTTTCCTCATCATGATCTTCATCCTGAGATTCTTCTTCTTCTATATTGCCTACGGCAGGAGTTTTAGGGGTGCGGCTGCGGGTGACTGGAAAGGTGAGGAGTGGTGTTTTGGCCTTTGGTAATGGATCCTGGGGTGGACTTTGAACCTTAGTTTTAGTGAGGGGTGTTGTCAAAAGAGATGTGGTCTGTTTTTGGGTGGGACCTAGGGTGGAAAGTTCAGCCTGGAGGGCTTGGATTTCTTTAATAAGTTGGAGGTGTTCTCATTTTTGTTGTAAGATTTCTTTTAGAGACGAAACCTCCTGAGTAAGATCTATTTTGGCTTGTTTGAGGGGATCAAATGGACAGCTATTAAGGTTGGAAGAAGGAGGGCCAAGATTATAAGGGAGGGTCTATGAAGTGCCGGAGCAGTCAAGTGCCAGGAATCATTGTTATCATGGTAATGGGCCGCGGCTTCTTTTAAGATTTTCTGGTCCTCGGAGCCTAGGCAATCCGAGTGGTCAGTTTTAAAAGTTAGTGAGGGATAAATATTGAGGACCCCCCTCTCTAGATTTTGTTAAATTTAATTTATCATTTAAGGGTTCTTTGTTTTTAGAGGGCTGAGGGGATTCTTCTGGGAGGTTTATGATGATTGAAGGACAAGTGGAGGGGGAGCAGGAATTTTCTTTAAGGATTTCCTCTTCTGTCTTGATAACCTCGGTAATGTCAGAGTCCTGAGTATGAATTTTTAGAATGTCGTGGATCAGATTCCAATAAGAAAAGGCCATGACAGGAACATTTTCAGGGCCAAAGGTGCTATAAAAATCCTGCAAGGCATCTCCTACTCGTTCCCAGCGTTTTTGATTAATAGTTCCTTCTAGGGGCAACCAGGGGCAGGTTTCATGGATAAACTCGAAAAACTGTTTAAGATCCTTTATTTTAACCCTTATTCCTTGCACCCTGAGGGACATCTTGAGACCATCAAGGAACATTTCATGTGTACTTAAGGCATTCCCCATTCTCTATCGACTAGACGGCTCTCTGAGCGAATCTCTCCCTTATGAAAGTCTCTGGGACTTAAAACTCTGTTTTTGGTCATCTTGAACCTTTTCCTCGGCCCAAGGATCCAGGCAGAACTTTATCTCCTTTCTTATCTGTCTTTAGTCCCTTGCTTGTATGAAACAGCCGGTAGGTATAATCCGCCTACGCGGACCCTCACAGACGAAAAGATTCCGTTTGCCCTCATCAGGAGTGCAAGTCTCCTCATGGTTGAGTCTGTGAGGTGAACGACCTTTGTTCAAAGCAAGCTCAAGGTTTCAAGATCAGATCTACTCAGAGAAAATTCCCTCCAAGAAGGCTGGGTGACAATACTAATTCAAGCCATTTAGAGTTTTTCTCACCGGAAATGGATGTCTATTACTCAGGAGGGAAGGGATCAAGAGAGCCAACAACAATCGAGTGAGCAAGGGGTGAAATGTTCTGAAATCTTGTTTGTAAAAAATGCGTCCACCTACCTTTACTCAGATCCGTCTCACGGCAGGCAGGACCGTGGCGATCTAATGCCGAGCCATCATCCGCGGGTCCTTGTGGCGACTCTTGGGGGTGCCTGGCCAGGGCTTTCTCGGCGGATATTCTCGTTGGGGGCCCCCAAATGCCCCACGTTGGGCGCCAACTTGTCCCAACCCGCGGGGCGGCAATGAGGACATGCAGGAACCGCCTAAGAGAATGAAACAAACAAGAAGCATGAAAGAATGGAGGCAAAACAGGATTCTGATCAAGCCTCCAAATTTTATTTAAGAACAGTGGTATATATGTATGCTCAAGAGGGGAGGGAAGGGGAGGGGAAGGAGCTGTTGTAGGATGATTGGCTGGGTGCAAGCAGGCGGTATGGAAAGGGGGAGGTTCACGGCATTGGCGTGTGTGGGTAAGTTAAAGTTTTGGCATGCACAGGTAATTCTGTGCTGTTGCTTAACCCGGAAGTTGAGCTGATCAGGAAATGACTCAGGGCTTTTTGCTCCCAACAAATCTCTGAGACTCTTAAAGCTTTACAACTAATTATGGATAAAATCTTTCCTCGGATCCAGGCTGCTTAGCCCATTGAACAGACTGCCTGATCATTCCAATCTAGTGACATTGTGTTGATACAACATTTCAAAACTGACAGCCTCAAACCCCAGTGGAAGAGCCCTACATCATGATTTTCCAGACTCCTATTCCCATGAAGGTTGCTGGTATTTCTGCCTGGATTCAATCACTCACAATTTAAGAGGGCACCTGCAGAACCAATGAGGCAAAAACCCAATGGAGGAGAATTAGACATCCAGATGTGGAAATTTACTTAGCATGGACCCTTTAAAATTAAAATTTCTAAGGTTTAATATTTATTACTAACTTCATATTGCTTTTTTATTGTTAATATAAGCACTATGCTAGTAATCTTTGCCTGTTGGAGTATGTATATATCCTTGAGCCTTAGTTATGCTAGCCTCAACAAACCTTGCACCCCGTCTGTAACCCAAGTAGGACCTGCCATTACTGGATCTCCACTAAGAATAAACTGCATCATGTCAAGATGCAGTAATTGGCCCTATCAAATTGTATAAAGATAACTGAGAAATTTTTAGTCAGGTATTTAAAAAAAGACCATGGAAAAATTTTAAAGACTAATCTCAAAGAGATAATGTGAATTTTAAAATCTATAAAAACTTAGCTCACTCTCAAGATTCAGGACAGTATTTCTCTACTAGCTAAAAAATGAGGCCCTGACAGATACAATTTAAAAGCTACATTTTTTTTTTTTGGCACCAGGGATTAAACTCAGAAATACTCAACCACTGAGCCACATCCTCAGCCCTATTTTGTGTTTTACTTACAGGCAGAGTCTCCCTGAGTTTCTTAGTGCCTCACTGTTGCTGAGACTGGCTTTGAACTAGTGATTTTCCTGTCTCAGCCTCCCAAAGTGCAAGGATTACAGGCATGTGCCACTGTATGAGGCTAAAAGCTAATTTAAATGTAAATGTGTCCATGAGCCCACTAAATTTTATAAATACTCAGATATTTTGTTTACAATTGGTTGTTGATACTATGGACAAATGCTCCTTTTGTATATGAGAAACTCACTTCCTTAATTGTTAACTAATAATCTTATGGACCTATATATAAAATATAATGACTATGTTAAAGCCATTGGTGATAGAACTGCACAGCAAGTTCTATCTGTCATCTCTGGCATGCTCCCTTCCCCATCAAGTACCTATAGCATGCCCTCTGATTGTGATGATAATCTAATTCTCCTTGACACACTAGAGGTCACAATTGCACACTTTCTTTTGCAAGTCTCAGGTCTAGTGGTAGGAATACAGAAAGAAATCACAAAATTAGCCTGTAGTTTTAATAAAATGGCAAACCTTACTGCAAAATCTTGGCAGAAATTAATTAAGAGATGAAAGAACTCTGAACCTCAATATTACAACATAAAGTGACTATTGATTTTCTTTTACTAAAAATATCATTTGGGTTGTCAACAATTCCCAGGAATGTGCTGTTTTAATATTACAGATAATTCTAATGTTATACCACAACAAATAGACAAAATAAGACAGAAGATTAATAACATTCACATAGATAAATTTTGGTCATGCTCAGGAAGTTGGTTTCCATGGTTAAACTCTTTTGGATTCCATAATTTGTATCTTTCTCCTATTAGTTATTGTCTCATACCACTGAGCAACATTCTTAGCCCTATTTTGTGTTTTATTTAGAGACAAGGTCTCACTGAGTTGCTTAGCACCTCACCATTGCTGAAGCAGGCTTTGAACTTGTGATTCTCTGGTCTGTCTCCCAAAATGCTGGGATTAGAGGAGTGCATCACCATGTCTGGCTTTGGCAGAATTTTGATGACATCTTCAATTCCATTGCTTAAAATTAATGTGTTTAAATATCCAGTGTTCTTCTGATTCAATAGGAATAGGTCACATGTCTCCAAACTTTGTCAATGTTTTCACAATATTTTATTTTGCTGGAGTATAAATTTTAAAAAAGTCTGTTCTGATTAACAACTTTATTCAGTAGTGCCCATCATGACATCATGATAATAAATTTTTCTTTATGCATTTTAATATTTTCAGGTTTTTTTTCTATCTCTCTTCTTTATCTTGGCTAAGGGCAAGTTTTATTTATTTCTTCAAAGAACCAACTATTTGTTTCTCAATTTTTGAATTTTTATAGCCATTTTCATAATTTTGGCTGTAACATCTTTCTGTCTTCTACTACATTTGATTTTGATTTGTTCTTTTCTAGGGCTTTGAGATGTAAATTTATTTGGTTACTAATAATTTTTAATAAATATGTTTAATAAAATATTTTTTTTCTTACAATTGAATTCACAGTGTTCCAAAGAATCTAACATTTTTTCCCAAGCCTCATTAACCCCTACATATTTTTTCTTTTACCTCTTTCTTCAGCTATCCATTATTCATTCATAGTGCATTATTTAGTCTCCAGTTCTTAGAGTAGCTTATGTTTTTATTTAATCATTGATTTTTCATTTTATTTTATCATGATCTGATAAGTATAAGGTAGAATCTCTATTTTTTGTACTTGCTATGGTTGCTTTGTGTCTTAAAATGCAGTCTATTTTAGGCAAGAATCTATGTGCTGCTGAGAAGAATTTCTCTTTAATCATTGATCAACAAAGAAGGTTAGTCTCTTGGAGAGAAAGCATATTTTTTTTGTCTTGATTTTTAATCCAATCTGCCAGTTTATGTCTTTTGATTGATGAGTTCAGGTTATAATTTTTGTTTAGTTAGACTATTAATATTATAGATGCCATAGCATAAACTTTTCAGTTGAATGATGTAAATGATTGCCAGTGGTTGTTTTTACTATCTCACTGTGTCTAAAATGTAAGGTAATGAAAACATTCAGGGACAATGTAAGTCCACAGGGTAGAGTTTACTGCCTCAAAAACATACTGCTAAATGTGTAAACATGCAAAAAAACATGACAAATGAAGGGAAATATTATCCCCAACAAACCAGACAAATTCAAGAATAAAATTCATCAGCATCATTTCATCATTTCATTATCTTTGAAGAAAGATCAAAGAAAGAGTTGAGAATATTCATATTTAACTGATCTGTGAGGTAAAGGCACATCAGGACTGATGACAAAGAGAAAATGCAGAAAGTTACAAAAAACTTTTATAACAAGGTAGACATTCTGAGGAAACAAAAACCAGGTAGAAATCCTAAAAATAAAGAAAAAAAAAACAAAATAAATAAATATTGGAAAGCAACACCAGCAGACTTAATCAATTTGAAGAAAAAGTTTCAGGTAATAAAGACAAAATATATAATCTTGCAAATAATGTTGGCTATGGAGAAAAGATGAAGGAAGACCATGAATAAAACTCCCAAGAAATATGGATAACGTAAAAAAACCAAACTTAAGATTTCTTGGGTGAGATGAAGGTTCAGATGTACAAACAAAAACAATGTACAATCTTTTCAATAGAATAATTTCTAAATATATTCCATTTCTCAAGAAAGAAATGGAAAATCAAATAAGAGAGGCACACAAGACCCCAAATATTAAAAAAAAAAAACAACAACAGATCTACAGCAAGGCACATTATTATGAAAACGCCTAATGTACACAAAAGTGATAGAATGTTAAAGTCTTCAGAGAAAACAAAAGGTTAAATTCAGATGTAAACCAATTTGAATCTCAGCTGATCTATCAACTTACATCCTCAAAGCTAGGATGACTTAAAATAAGGTATACCACAGTGTGAGAGAAAATGGATTCCATCAAGAATACTATACCCAACAAAATTAAGCTCCAGAATTAATGATGAAATAGATACCTTCCATGATAAAAATAAATTAAAAATAATTATCACTAGAAAGCCTACACTACAAAATATACTCAATAAAGTATTTCATGAAGAAGAAATAAAAAAATAAAATAAAATCCAACAAAGGGAGTAACTATACTAAAAGGATAGTTCAGCAAAGGAGAAACTAGTTTTAATGTGAAAATTAATAATAACTCAAAAATAAATAGAATAAAATGATTTTTCATTAATAAATATAAATGGTTTAAACTAATTAACCAAAAGACATAGCCTGGCAGATTGGATTAAATAAAAACACCCAAACTATGGTGTCTCCAATATACTCACCTCATAGGCAAAGATATCCAGACTGAAGATAAACAAAAGGGTAAAAATATATTATTCATTTCAATTTCATTAACCAGAAGGTTTTTTTAAATCCTCATATCAGATAAAGTTCACTTAAAGGAAAGTTAATCAAAATGGAAAAACAAGGTCATTTTAAACTGTTTAAAGGAATTTTGCATCAGCAACATATAACAATCATAAATATGTATGCCCCAAACTAAAATTGCAACCTCTACATACATCAAATAAACCCTTCTAAAATTCAAGAACAAAACTATTCACAACACAATTATACTGGGTGTATTTAACACACTTCATTCACTCATTACTGGAGAAATTCTTAAAAAAAAAAACAACTATATAAAGAATCTATAAAACTTAAAAAATACCATTCAAAATTTGAAATTAACAGACACTTATAGAATAATTTATCCATCAATGCTAAATTGGCTTTATACTCAGAAGCACATTGATCACTTTCTGACATATGATATATCTTATCACAAGACAACTCTTAGCAAATACAAAAAAAGACATATAATACCTTGAGTTTCATCAGAACATAATGTATAAAAATTGCAAATCAATAATGAAAAAAAATAGAAGATACTCTAACATTTGGAGGATAAGTAATACACTAGTGAATAGCTGAAAAAATTAAGTATAAAAATAAAAAAATACTTAAAGGCAAATAAAAATAACAACTCAAATTTTTAATGCCTGTGAAAAACCATGAGGGCAGTTCTAAAAAGGAAACTTTATTGCTATGAGCTTATCTATTAAAAAATAGGAAGTCACAAATATAATGATGTTACATCTCAGAGTTTTAAAAAAGAGAAAAAAGCAACACCAAAAGTAATAAAAGAATATAATTAAAATCAGACCCCAAATCAATAAAATTAAAATTGGCAAATTCAAAAAATAAAAAATATTTTTTCTGTGAAAAAATAAATAAAAATGAGAAAGCCTTAGCCAAGCTTGAGGAAAACAAAAATTTACTAAAATTTGAGAATAAAAAGAGAATATTAATACAACATTACCTAAATTCAGATGATAATCAAAAATTATTCTGTACAGCTATACCAGAACACAATAGAAAATCTTGAAGGCATCAGAAAAGAGACATATGGCCTACCCAATCATATCAGGAGACATAAACATTTTAAACAGATCAGTTTCAGGAAAAAATAAGTGAAGATTATATCAACAGCCTATTGATGAAAGTAAGCCCAGGACTAGATAGATTTTCAGCCAAATTCTACCAGACCTTCAACAAAGAACTAATGCCAATCCTCAAATAATTCCATAAAACAGAAAAAGAGGGAATCTTTCCAAACCAACTCAATAAAGTAAGTATCACCCTAATGACAAAACCAGACAAAGGCACATCAAGAAAATAACATCCCTGATAAATACAGATGCAAAATTTCTTAATATATTATTGGCATACCATATATAAAATATATTAACATAATAGGGTCCCATGATCAAGTTCAGTTTATTCCAAGATGCAAGATTATTTCCACATATGAAAA
This sequence comes from Xerus rutilus, assembly GCA_028644305.1. Classification (NCBI taxonomy): domain Eukaryota; kingdom Metazoa; phylum Chordata; class Mammalia; order Rodentia; family Sciuridae; genus Xerus; species Xerus rutilus. The sequence goes on from JAQQSJ010000020.1 coordinate 1,843,917, forward strand.
GAAATAAAGGCAAATCATTAAATAGATTAAGGACAAGAATCACATATTTTTATCACTAGATGGAGAAAAGACATGTGACCAAAAAAAGCATCTATAATTCATTCATTATTCAAAAAAAGTATGATTATTCAGACACTGGTAAAATTAGAGATAGGAACATACCTCAACATTGTAAAAATCTTTGTTAAATCCAAAACCAACATCATTCAAAACTGAGAAATACTGGAAGCATCTTTGTGAACAGCATAACAAGACATATGTGTGTAAGGTCAGATAATGGTGACTGAAAGGAGATGAATTAAAGCTGCTGAGCATGGCTTTATTGATATAAGCTCCTGAGTGGGACCCTGTAGTCCAACACAACTTGTCTGGTAGAATCACACACAGGCTCAGCTGGTTTGAAAGTTTTATGTTTAGGGTAGGAAGAGGAGGGCTTGGGACAGGAAAGGAGAGCTTGGGCAGAAAGGAGGAGTTCTTGGGACAGGAAGGGGAGGGTTTTGGGAGTTTCATATCCTCCTGGGGTTGGTCAGGGGATCAGCTGATTGATAATGGTTATGAGTTGCCATCACTCCTTAACTGTCAACATTTGATTAATTGTTCTTACACATATGCAGGCTGTCTGGTGTTTTGTTTTCCCTAGCTGCCTTAAATCAACCTAACATCCCAGCCTTTTTGATGTGTTGGACAATGAATTCTATGTGGCTACTTCCTGCTGGCTAGGGGGCACTGGAGGCGAAAGAGATGGCTCAAGTGTCAGTTCTGTAGGGAGGCAACTGTAGGGGTGTAGGACCACAGGGCACTTTGGCAGCTTTATCTATGTGCTTTCAGGTGAGCCTCAGGAGGCAAGGAACAATTATTAGTAGAAGTCCTATTACTAATATAGGTGAGAATGGGAATCACCCATCTACTGAGGGTAGAGCTTAGCCAGCCTAGCCAAGGGTCATTTGATTGTTGCTGTTTAAGCTTTCATTTATATGACAGAGGGTGTTAACTAGCCCAGTTTTATTGATATAGTAGCAGCACTCTTCTTTTAGGAATATACATGTTCCTCCTTTGCCTGCTGTTAGGAGATCTAGGGCTCGATGGTTCTGTAATAAAACTAGGACAATAGATGTTACGTGACATTGCAGGGAAGCAAGAAGTTCTTGTTCAAGCTTCTGAGCAGTGGTTACTGCATAAGCAAGTCTACCTGCCCCCATCAATGAGTGAGGAGGCCAGGGAGAGCCCTACTGCAACTGGTAGAAAGATGGTCCATTTTTTTCCTGGAAAAAAGGTGTTAACAAGCTAGGTTAATTCAGCCTCTCTGTACAGGATTAATTGAGGAAACTTGATAAGAGCTAAGCAATGTTTCAGACTTTGTTTTATATCAGTACATTAAATTTTATATACATTTGTGTTAATTAAAGTCAATTTAATCACAAAAAAACTTTAGATCCTCTTGTCACTTACTCTGATCCTTTTTTTATCAGTTACTTTAAATCCTAAGGTTTTTATATCAAATACTTTTATATCCAGAAGCATTTTTTCTTTTACTAATCACCATTTCTAGAATCTTTAATTTTTATTTCCTCATCTATTAATTCTTTATTTTATTTACATCCCAAAAAAATCCTTGCAAATTTCTGATTTAGATAATTACATTATTTTAATAATAAGAAATACGTAGGTTTAATTGTGGTGGATAGAAATAGGATAGGGGCTGCTAAGTGTTTGGCTGTTAGTTCTCATGCTATAGAGTCTGTTTTGTTGTTGTCCATACCTATAGGGTCAGAGGAAATTTGATGTCCTCTGCAGTGTATTATGGCCACTTGTGATGGCAGTTGTAGTGCCTCTAAGAGTTTGGAAATTAGGCATTGACCACTGGTGACCTCTTTGTGGTCAAGAATCCACATTCCTTCCAAATAGCCTAAAATGAGTAAGCAATCAGGAAAGCATATTTGGAGTCTGTGTAAATGTTGACTTGATTATCTTTGGATAAGATGAGAGCTCTGATAGGTGCAAAAAGTTCAGCCTTTTAGGAGGTGGTCCCTTCAAGAAGCCAGCTGACTTCTAAAACTGAGACAGTGGTGACTACCACATATGTGGCTCTAATGTGTCTGCTGCAACCCACCACCAAAATACAATTCACAAAAATGCTTAAGTCAGGTGAGGAAAATGGGTAATCAAAGAGGTCCTCATGGAGTGATCCTAGGGCATCTAGCACCTGTGGGCAGGAATGGTTAGTATCTGAAGGGGGTGAGGATAGTGGGAGGAGTGTGGCAGGATTGTCACAGAGGGTAATGGTGTAGTTCTCTATAAAGATAAGGTGGATTTATTGAATTTAGGGCTTAGAAGGAGAATAGCTTTATTACTTAGGAGATCCTATAGCCAAAGGGTAGAATATACAGTTATTTGTTGGACCAAGGTAAGCTTCAGGGCTTTCTTAGTAAGTTCTGCTGCTACTGCCAGTGTGCAGAGGCATGGTAGCAATCCATCAACCAAAGTCAAGCTGCTTGAAAAGATATGCCACTGGCTAATAGGAGGGTTCTATTGGTTGAGTGAGGAGGCCAGTGGCAATACCCTGTTTTATATCCACAAAGAGGTGGAAAGTATGGTTAGAGTTAGAAAGTGATAGAGTGGGAGAGAATGTGAGAGCATCTCTGAGCTTATAAAAGGTGTTGGCTACCAGTGTAGAGGAGGTGAGGGGCCTGTGAGGGGTCTCCTTAGCTGCCTGGTCTAAGACCTTGGCCAGAAGGGCAAATTTGGGGACACAGTGCCTGAAAAAGCCAGATAGACCCAGGAAGGAGAAAATGTAGTCTACTGTTTTGGGTGGCTGTAGGTCATGGACAGCTTGAGTTCTGTCTGTTGGTCAGACTTTTAGATGTTGGAATGAGGAGTATACCTAGATAGGTGACTAAAGTGGGAGTAAGCTGAGCTTTGCCTGAAGAGACCAAATAGCCCTGGGACTCCAGAAAATTAGGAGCTGAGTAGTGTGTGTTTGAGAAGTTTTGAAGGATGGGCTGCATTGAAGGTCATCCACATACTGCAAGAGCGTGCTATCCCCCAAATTGTAAGCAGTTAGATCTTATGCCAAGGCTTGTCCAAAGAGGTGGGGACTATCTAACTTTGGGGTAGGACTATCCATGTCAGCTGTTGGGAACTAAAAAATGTAAGGTCTTTCCATGTGAAGGCAAAGAGGTAACAAGAGTCAGTATGGAGAGCACAGTCAAAGAGACATCTTTAAGATCTAGAACAGTAAAAGGAGTGGTTGAAGAAAGAATATGAGAAAGGGGAGTGTAAGTGTTGGGAACCACTAGATGGATGGGAATAACCACCTCATTAATTAGGCAGAGGTCCTAGACTAAGTGATAGACCCCTGAGGTTTTGTGTACTGACAATATGGGAGTGTTCCAGGGAAAATCACTAGGGATGATGTATCCCTGAGAAAGCAACTAGTCTATGATGGGTGTAAGTCTCTCCCTCTGGGTTTTGGAGATGGAAAATTGGGGATACAAGGGGAATTTTGTGTGAGGTTTTAGCTAGATAAAGAATGACTTTTGGTGGGAGGCTATGACTGGCTTCAAGGTGTTCCAGACTTGGGAATCAACTAGGTCTGTGGGTAATGGCACAGTGGGGACTTTCAGGCTACTAGAGTAATAATTAGAGGTAAAATAAAATGAGTGATAGTATTGTTGGGGTGTAGTTGGAAGGTGTTCTAATAATTGGAGAATATCTCTGCCTAGGAGAGAAATTGGACAGGATGGAATGACCAGAAAATAGTGTGTGAAAAGCAGTTCCTCAGGGCACAGGCCAGCTTAGCAGTTTGGTGTTTGAAGGAGGGTTTGCCATCAATCCCTATGACTGAAATCTGTGAGGGAATCAAAGGCCAGAATGAACAGGCAAGACAGAAGAGGCAGCCCTCACATCCACAATGAAGACTATGGACTTACTCACTATCTGCAGCATTACCATGGTCTCTGAAAATCCCAATAGTTCAGGAGAAGGGAAAACCTGGCTGGTAATACCCCTGCATGAAGGCATCAAGGAAGGGCCAGACATGGGGTAGTCAATCTTCCAATGTCCTGTATGCTTACAGGTGGGGCACGGCCTAGAGAGGGGTCATGGGTTTGAGTATTGGTGAGCCCAATGGCCTTTGCATCCCCACTTGAAGCAAGCTCCCAGTGGAAAGAAATGCTGTTTCCCTCATGAAACTTTTGCTAGAGTTACAGGCCTCAGAGCCACTGCCAAGGCTTGGGTTTGAAATATTACTTTTATTCTGTAATTGAGCCTGCCTGGCTAGTTCAACTGATTCCTCTTGGGCATTATAGAGTTTAAAGGCCATTTTTGCCAGGTCTCTGATAGGAGTCTGAGGGCCCCCTTCAGCTTGTTTGAGCTTTTTCCTAATAACATGGGCCAATTAGGTAATGAAAGGAGATGCTAACCCTGTAGCCTCAGTGGGAGACTCAGGATCATGCTTAGTGTATTTGGTAAGATCCTCTGTAAGGCAGTTGATATATAAGGCTGGATTTGTATATCTCACATAAGAATTATTATATTTTCTCTGGTTTATTTCTCTCAGTTTATCAAAGTTTACTACCTTATGGAACCTGCCGGCAATTTGATCAGCATAATCTGGAGCAGGCTGCTGGATGTGGGTATGTTCATCTGGGGTAAGGGTGGAAGAGAGGATGACATAGATGTCATGCCAGGTAAGATTGTAAGCCTGAGAGAGGTAGCAGAATTCCTTAATGTAAGTAGAAGATCCAGTAGAGAAGTACTCGAGGCACCTCTCAATCTGGGAAAGATCCTAGAGAGAGAATGGATGTGTACTTGAACAATCCTTTCAACCCTAGTCACTTTTCTGAGAGTACAAAGGAGCTTTGGGTAGCTGATAAGAGAATCTGATAGGATCGGGTGTGGATGCTGACAGGAGAAAAGAGGAGTAAACCAGGGGAGGGATCCACTGAGGGAGATGGGGGAAGTGTTGTATCAGTTGGAGAAGAGGGTGGAAAAGTTGTGTTCTGGAGTAGGGCAGGAGGAGTTGTGGCAGTAGGAGGAGAGAGAAGAAAAAAGGGAGAGGATTGGTCTGGGTAGGGAGGGGGTGACAGGAAGGTGGGGGTGAAAGCATTTCAAGTGGATCTGAGAACGAGGAAGAAGATATGGAAGAACAATGGGAAAGGAGTTTGAGATTTTCCCTATCAAGCAGAACTTGATTAATAGAACGGGTAGAGCAGAGGGTAGAATAGAAGTACATATCTCAAAAAGCCCGAGTGTAAGGGACTTCTGTCCACTTCCCCATTCAGCAATGGAATCTGTCCTAATGAGTGAAGATTTGAAAAATCAAAAGTTTCTTCTGGGGGCCATTTTGACCCATTGTCTAGGCCATCCTGGGGCCAGGCTACAGTGGAATAAATAAACAGTTATGGCATAGGTCTTGAGTAACTCCTAATTTGCCAAAATTGTTGGACTCCTGCAAAGGAGTTTTGGGGTCTAGAGAGAACTCAGTGTTTCCCATGATCAACAGAAAAAAGTGTACAGAAAAGGTGTCCCCAATTTTGATCACACTCACCTGAGGAACAAAGGGCTAGGTGGGGGGTTGAGGTGTCCCTACAAACCTCCAAGGGCCCAAACAGAGTCAGGTGGCTCACTCAAGGACTGAAACATCTCCACAGACCTTGGGGCCTTGAACAGAACAGGCAGGTGTCTATGGCACATGAGTGCCTTATGGATAGACTCCTGAGACAGAGGGTGGCTGGAAGGTCAAGGGAAATGGGGGAACTTACCCAACTCCTGTTGGTCTAGATAAAGAGAGAGGGGAAGGAAAAGCAGCTCAGGAATTTCCTGGTTCCTACTGAGGAGAGGGTGAACCTCAACACCTATGAGGGAGATCTGAAGCCTTCCTGAGTCTTGGCACCAAATATAAGTTCAGATAATGATGACCAAAAGGAGGCCAATTAAAACCACTGAGCAAAGCTTTACTGATAATGTTTCCAGGTGAGACTCCTCCATCCAACAGACCTGGTCTGGGAGAATTGTACAAAGTCTCAGCTGGTTTGAATGTTTTATGAGCTTGGGGTACAAAGTGGAGGGCTTGGGACAGGAAAGGAAAGCTTTGGGTGGGAAGCTTGGGATTGAAAAGAGAGGTTTTTGAAACTCCCATATCCTCCTGAAGTTGGTCAGAGTATTAGCTGATTGATGGTGGTTATGAGCCACCATTACTGCTTATCTGCTGGTGTCTGATTGATTGTTCTTACATGTATGTGGCCATGTGGTGTTTTGTTTTCCTTAGCCACTTTAAACTGACCTAACAATGTGCACTCTTTTATCACTTCAATTCAGCACAGTCTTGAAATCCTAGCCAGAACAATGAAACAAAAGAAGGAAATTGAAGGGTAAAACATTGGAAAAGGAGTACTTAAACTGTCTCTAGTTGCCAATGACATGATTTATATTAAGAAGACCTAAAAACTCAAACAAAAATCTTTTAGAATTTATAAGTGAATTTTGAAAAGTATCAAGAAGTAAAAGTAACACCCATTAAGAACACCATTTCTATATACCAATGATAAATAAACAGAAATAGATATTAGAAAAACCATCCCTTCCAAAATATTCTCCAAAGAAAAACACATTCAGAATCAATCTTAAAAAAGTGATGGAAGATATGTACAATAAAAACAACAGATATTACACAAAGAAATTAAAGAGGACTTTAGAATATAAAAAGAGCTCACAAGTTGTTGAATAAGCAGAATTAATATTTTCAACATGGTTATGCTACCAAAATGTTACATAGATTTGAAGTAATCTCTATTGAAATTTCAATGATATACTTCATAAAAATAAAAAGTCATCATTATGTTTATTTGAAAAATGAGAGCCTCAGAAAAACCAAAGCAATCCTTAATCATAAGAATGAAGTAGAAGGCATCAAAATATCAGAGCTTAAATTATAACACAATGGCTAGTTATTGCTTCAAAAACAGACATGAAGACCAATAAAACAGAGTAGAAAACATAGAGACATATCCACATAAGCACAGCTATCTTCTACTAGACAGAGTGCCATATACATACATTGAAGTAAACATAGCTGTGGAGAGTAGATGAGATTCCAGTCATTGGCTGATCCTTCAGTGTTAGCAAAAAACAATCCTGGAATATATTTCTTGCCAAAGGCAAGAATGTTATCAGCTTTAATCCTCAGCTCTGACACTAAAAGTTACCAGACAGCCCTGGAATAATAGGTTTCCTGGGTGCAAGGGAATGTCCCTTGCACAGCAATAGTAGAATAGCTAAAAAAAGAAAAATTCTAGCTATGTGACATTTTAGTACACAAAGGAGCCTCTGACAACTCATAAGCAGTTGTTAGTTAAACAATTTATAATGCCCCTATAGTTTAATTTCCCTAACCAATTTAATAAATTTGCTAGTTAAGCTAGTACTGGATCATTGTCCTCCATCAGAGTACAGTGTCCTACATGACCTCAGCTTTATGTCAAAATATGTCTGTGTTTCCTCTGTCTCTGTGCTTTCCTTCATCTCCCATCAGCCCTACTTAATAGTCCTTTGTTGATGCTGCACAAGTGGTGGCATTTGACACCCAGTGGAGGGCTTATGTACAAGGAAACCCAAACATAACAAGATGAGAAGATGCTACTCGGATGAATGCACATTTATTTATTTTTAGATCCTGACATTAGTGTTAGTACTTTTTAAAAACTCTGAAGAAAGGAGTGCATTTCTGCAGTGGGATCAGTCACTGAATATAGAACACTAGAAATTCTGTTCTCAGAGAGACACACTTATGTGGTAATGCTTATAGTAAAACTTAAAGCTTGAGAGTGTTCAACTAAAAGTCATCAACCTTCTGAATTTTTAAGTCCTGTTAGTGAAACTTTCCCTGAATCTCCCAAGGAAACACACCTTAGTATACTGATAAAATTTTCCTTACAAGCTCAGAAGAGTGACTTTTCTTACTCTTTAGCTTTAATCAGATCTCTCTCTCTCTCTCTTTCTCTCCCTCCTAGGCTTGCAATTATAATGTTATTTTCAGAGACATAAGAGCTAACAGAGCTTGCAAAACCTACAGGTTTGCAGAGTTCCAAATAGAGTGTAAGAAAAAAAAGGAGAAAAAAAGAAGAAAGAAAATGTAAAAAAATGTCACTTTTAAATTCAAGTTGCAGTGGAATGTAAATGGCTGACTATCTTATTTATTCTGGAACCCTATTTCTTAAAAAATTCTTGCCTAAATACTATAGTACAGAGAGAAAACATAATAATCTCATATGTACAAATATTCTATATCTTGAAAGTTTTTACCTTAGGATGTGGGCCATCACAATCTTTAAATACCGGAAATGATTCAATCTTACCTCTATATTATTTCCTCTATTACATTAATTATACTTATTGTGAATGTAGTGCTGAAACTCCTATTTGTTTGTCTATATATAAAAAACCTGGATGCTTGAAAGTGTCTCAGGAATATAAGATATCCTATGGTGGTACTTGTGTCACCACAGTTTATAATACTTGGGATTTGGAAGAATATATACAAGCTATTAGTAACGTAGGGTTCTCTAATTTCTGTTATATGGACTCTGTCAAACACTCTCTGTTTTCTTATTGTTATAATTCTACCAATTTAGACCTGAGGATTTTTTTTTCTCAGTGGCTTGATTGTTCTATTTTAGTCTGTGAAAGACATAGTATTTTCCAGTCTTAGTCATATGTCCTGGACTTGTCTCATAAGTTTGATATAACACATTCTCATAATATATTTATAATTCCTGGAGGTTTTTTAGTAACATTTGTATGACAAGATCAAGAGGATTCAGAAGGATTTACGGTGTCTACTGACTGCTTTGGAAGTTGTTAACTCTACTAGTCAATTGCTTACAGATCTAACAAGTGATGGTATCACTAACTCATGCTATGGTTTGTGGGCCCTATCTCCTTTTGTGTCATTATCAGGAAATAGTAATATCACAAAAATGGTCAGTATCAATATTTTGTACAGTGTACTAATTGTGATCAATATTTTGTACAGTGTTCTAATTGTGATCTCAGAAATTCTGTGACTAGATGTAACAAAGATCAAGATATTTTTATTCTACCAGTCTTCATTTCTAATGCTATTATTATTACAGGAGACTGATATATTTCATTGGATTAAAGGAAAGGAGGACAGAATAAAAGGAAGAATAAAATAGGACAGGCACTGGCAAATATTAGAAACAATTTTTCTATGTCGATATAAAAATACACACCCAATGTAATTTTATGTCTTGTACAGCTGCAGAAATGTAAAAGTATACTCGATGTATGCATAGTACATCAAAATACATTCTACCGTTATGCATAACTAAGAACAACAAAAAATAGAAAAAATAAAGGTACACTGTGATCTGATAAAAAAAGTTAAGATGTTTTACTAGAGTATTATGCCCATATTATTTTTAAAAAATATTTTTGAAATTCTATATTTTTGTGCTCAGGGTTTTATGGTAAATTCACATTTGATACTGTATGCCTGAATTAATATATTTTTCTTATCTGTCTAATTTTATCTACTATGGAAGGATTTGAATTCAATGTTTATCCAGTGGCCAACTTTTTAAGGGTTAACTCTCAAATACATTAAAATATCTCCTTTTTACAGAACCTTAAGAAGGACATAGACATGAAAGTGTTGGGGAAAAATCTGGTAGAAATTAAAAAGAAGTGGCATCCACTATGACTGTTGGACTTTGCTCCTGATATTTCTTACAGTTCAGGACTACTGTGTCATTAGTCCATCATGTAAAATTTTATTTTGATTTCTAATAGGTTAAATCTAATAGAAGCTTTAATAAAAATCTGTAAAATTTTGCTCTTAGCTGTAGAGATCTACCCATATCAAGCTAGAAGATTTTTGTTTCCTGTTCTTTATATCTGCATGCATACCTGTGTATTGTATTGTGTCTACATAGGTGTTGTGTCCCCATGTCATGCACATGGTATCAAAATTAACATAGATAAATGAGCACTAATAAATCAAAATTTAAGCAAAATGGGTTCAGATATCTTTTAATTTATGTGACTTGAAAAAGGAGGTCTATTTTAAAGTAAGTAAACAAATAAGAGCAAAGACATCTTTAATAGTACTAACAAGTTTTTCTAGGTGATCAATTTATATTGTTTGTTTCTATAAAATGTATAAAAGGTAATATCTATTTATTTTAAGATTTTTCTTCAACAAGGAAGAGATGACTGATACTGATATTTAAACTTGTCTTAAATACTGTATTTTTCAATTAAAAATGAGTAAATTATATTTAATATAAATGGAATCAATTTTCATAAAAGTGTGCTAAAAATAATAAAACTGATGAATTTACAAAACTAAGTAACATTGTTATTGTGTTAATTATATATAACCAATTTAGTTGCACACAAACTATTTGAGGTAGCTCTCCATAAACTTTATATAGCTTAATATAAATTTTAATTATTTAAAAAATTAAAATATTGACTGCTAAATATAAAATCAAATACTCTTGACTTCTTTAATTCCATTAAATAATATATTTAAACATGTAATGTGTTTTCATACATTGGTAAAGAGAAAATATTTGAGATGGCTTTGTTTCTGTCTTTACTAAAAAAACGTTTATTAAATCTACCTGGTGTAATTTTATTTACAAAAAGTACAAAAAATTTTGGTTGAGTTTAATTAAAGTACTATGAAAACAAAGTACTTTGTAATATTAAAGTGGAAAATGATACTAAAATACAGTACTAAAATACAATAATAAAGTAGTGTGCATCTAAATATATATAATTATATACACAATTATAAATATAATTACATATACATAAATGTAATTACATATACATAATTATATGTAATTATAATTACATATATTAACACAATCAATTAATGTTGCTTAAAGGTTTTTTAAGGTAAAATATTGACACACTGATAGAAAGCAAGTTTACTCTTCTATGTGTTAACATAACAATGAGTTCTTAAAACACTAATGTACTCTTATCTATCAAGATAATTTCTTAAATATGTTGAGTTTTGTTATTTATAAATGTTCTTAAAGAAATCAGGGTTTTCACAACTTTGGTTTAACAATAATTGTTATTTGGATATATTACACTACACTGCAGATTCTAAATTAAAATAATAATGATGAACAAATAAAAATTTTAAATTAAAAAGAAAGAAGGAGATGGGTAGATAACATTCCCATTTTAAAACTAGTTGTGATCAAAGTGCAGCCATTCATGGGCTTGTTTTAAAAAGACAATAGTTTTTTTAATGTAAACTTAAGATGTATTCATGTGTCAGCCCTACCAGAAACAAACACATAAAGCTTGAGGATCTGAAAAAGGGATTATTAGTTAGGAGTACCTAAAAACTCTCAAAAATGGGAAACCAAGTCAATGTAAAAAATCAAAAATAAACCAAAATGACCAGGGTTACAAATCATATTTTAATAATTATCATGTCACTCACGTGGACTGTGTAAGCAAACAAGGATTTCCATTCTTATATCAGATAAAGTGGACTTTAAACCAAAGTTAGTGAAATGAGACAAAAAAGGACATTTCATACTTCTTAAGGGAAACATACATGACATAACAATCATAATTAACTGTGTCCCAAACAATGAGACATATATATATATATATATCAAAAAAACTTCCTCAACTACAAGAATCAAATAGACCCTAACACAGTAATACTTGTTGACTTTTCCACATTTCTATCACCACTGGATAAATCTTCCAAACAAAACTAAATTTTATCATGTTGGCTTAGGACCTTATGTAATTAACAAGACTTATAGTACAAGAAGTAAAATCAAGAATGAATGAACAGAATAGATTTAAGCTAAAAAGCTTTCTCTCAGCAAAAGAAACAATGAAGTGAGCAGAGACTTTACAATCTGGGATCAAATTTTTGCCCCTTGAACATCAGATAGAACACTAATCTCAAACATATATATGGAAATCAAAAAAACTTAACACCAAAAAAATAAAAACAACTCAAACAATAAATGGGCTAAGAGCTGAAGAGACACTTCTTAGAAAATAATATACAATTGATGGACAAACATTTAAAAAATGTTTAAAATCTCTGTCAACTAGGATAATGCAAATCAAAACTACTATAAGATTTTATCTCATGACATTTAGAATGACAATTATTAATCATACAAACAACAATAAATGTTGGTGAGTATTTGGAAGAAAAGGGTCACTAATTTATTGCTATTGAGATTACAAATTGATGTAACCAATCTGGAAAGAGCATTATTTAGAAAACTTGGAATGGAACCACCACTTGACTTAGCTATCCCACTCCTTAGTAAACAAACAAACAAAAACTACAGTGATGCAGCCACTTCAATGTGAATACAACTCAATTCACAATAGTTAAACTGTAGAACCAACCTAGAAAACCTTCAATAGATTAATGAAAAAAGACACTGTGGTAGATTTATAAAATGGAATATTACACAGTAACAAAAGAGAATAAAACTATGATATTTGCAGGTAAATAGATGGAGTTGTAGAATATCATGATAAGCAAGTTAAGCCAATCCCAGAAAACCACAGGGTGAATGTTCTCTGATAAGAGGATGGTGATCCTTAATGGGGAAGGGAGAACAGGAAGAATGAAGAAATTTTGTTCAAAGGGGAGTGAGGGGAGAGGAAGCATGGGTGCGGAAAAAGTGATGGAATGAGATAGACGTTATTACCCTAGCTTTATGTATGACTACATATATTGTGTGATTCTAAATCATGTATGACCAGAGAAATGAAAAGCTGTGCTACATTTGTGTATAATAAAGTAAAATACATTCTGCTTTCATATGTAACTTAGTAAATTCATTTAAAAAAAGTAAAAAAGGAAAGTGCCCATATTTAACAATCACAAAAAAACTCTAGACACACAATTTTGTACTGCATTTCAGATGTAAAGTCAGATTGGCAGTGAAGATCATGACCACTAGCTGAAAAGGTAAAAGCACAGATTTACTGGGGTCTGCTGGGTTCAGTGGTCCACCAGTTTGGGCCAGGGAAGTCATGCAGAAGACTGAGAGAAGTCATTTTTATGGGTAGATTGAGGGGAGGGTGATTCCCTTAATGAGGTGTCTCTTTTTGTTTGGCTGAGTCTTGGTGACAGGTATGGGCCTATTTCAGAGGTCAGTGTGTTCATTGATGATTGGCTGGCATCAGAGTGGTGAGCAGTTCACCATTTGGCACATGTGGGCAGTCTTGCACATACAGGTAACTTCAGATGCCCAGTCTCTGTTTGTCTAGCTGCCATCTCTCTACATAACATTCTGAACTCTTTGATGATATAGGGTGCTGGCATCCCTCTGGATACTTTGTGGGAAATTTCTCTGGAAAGCTCACAAGAAAACCCAATGATTGAGGTTGATGTGTGATGTAAAGTTTCCAGGTGATGTGAAATCCTTTGGAGATCAGTTGAATAATCTGGGAGATAAATGCTAGTCTGTTGTCAGACTGAATAGAGGCAGGTAGTCTGAACCTGGGAATCTGCTCAATGAGGATGAGGCCACTGCATCTGCAGTGTCCCTAGTGGTAGAATAGGCTTCTACTCAGCCTGAATAATATCAATCAAAGTGAGAAGATAATGGAGTTTATATATCTGGGAATATAAGTAAAGTCAATTTGCCAATCTTTGCCTGGTTGATGGCCTCTCATCTGGTGAGTTTGGAGTTGGGTTTAAGTCTTTCCTGTGATGAGACTGTAGAGCATATCCCACAAGTGGAATAAATTTGCTAGAGAATAATAGAAAGCAGGATAAAAGAGGTTGCAGAAACTACTGCAAGGGCCTGGCTAGAAGAGCATAAGTAGGGATCCAGTGGTGGAAGAAGCTGGTCAGTCCTAGGAATGAGAAAACATTGCAGCCAAGGAGGGGAACTGGACAGGAGGGGATAACTAAGAAGGAATGAGTAAATAGATGTCCCTCGAGGGTGCAGGTCAGTTTGGCTGTCCATTTTGGGAAGAAAGATGTACCATCAATTCCCTTAACTGAGATCTGAGATGGAAATAAAGGACTAGGATGGGCAGGCAGAACAGAATAGGTAGCCTCTATATCCACCAAAAATGTGGTGAATTTACCCACTACCTGGAGCATTACCCTGGGCTTGGCAAGGGTGATAGAGTCCTCAAGTCTAGGTGCCTTGAGTCCTCTGTGAATTCCAGCAGTCCTAGGGAAGTGATTGGCTGGTCAGCCATACATACCCCCATGTGGATGCCCTGGGGAAGGACCAGCCATAGGGCAATCACTCTTCCAGTGTCCTGCCTGCTTGCAAGTGGGACATGGTCTGGAGGGAGGTTGTGGGTTTGGGCACTGCTGAGCCCAGTGACATTTGCATCTACACTTAAAGCAAGCCCAAGGCAGGGCAGATGGCTAGTGCCTGTATTTAAGTTGAGTCATCTGTGTAGGCCACAGGGCAGCTACCAAGGCCTGGGTTGAGAGAGTTACTTTTTTTCTGTAAGTGTGCCTGCCTCGCCAATTCAGCTGAGTCTTCCCTGGTATTATAAACTTTGAAAGCCATCTTGACTAGATCTCAGATAGGAGTCTAAGGACCATTTTAAGCTCATTTGAACTCTTTTTTTATATCAAGGGTTGATTGAGAGATAAAATGAGTTACCAGGACTGTGGCCCAGGGGGAGAATCAGGATATAGCTTTGTGTATTTGGTAAGAGCCTCAGTGAGGTAAGATTCCTCAGTGAGGAATAAAGTTGGATTTTCATCAGGGGCCCTGGGTAAATTTTGCAGTTTATTAAAATTAATAATTTTGTTAGAGACTGCCCACATGCCTGCCAGTAGGTATTGGATCATCCAAGTACAGCAGTTGTGGCCTTGTTGACCCTCTTAGTATTCCCATTGTGGGTTAACCTCAGGAACTGCTGTCCTCTCTGTGGGGAGGGGAGGGTCTCTCAGGAGAACTTGGTCTGCATGATCCCTGGCTGCCTGTTAAATGTGAGACCTTTTATCAGGAATAAGAGAAAGTGAGAGGACATCATAGACATCATGCCAGGTAAGATTGGAAGCCTGAGAGAGATATCTGAATTCTTTTATGTAATTGGTGGAGACTGCAGTAAAGGATCCTAAATATTTCTCAAATTGGACCAAGTCTTGAAGTGAGAATGGGACATGGATGCACACTATACTTTCAGCTCCCATGACCTCACAGAGGGGACAAAATAACTGTGCATCAGAAGAGGGCTGCAAGTTGTTTATAGGAAGATAGGAGCAGATGTGAGCACTGATGGGGGAAGGGAGGTCAGGGGAGGAAGTGTGATGGGAAGATTGTGGCAAAGAAAGGGAAGGGGATGAAGTTAGGGAGGAGTCAGAAGACTGCAGGGAAGATGTAGAGGGAAGGGTAGAACAATGGGCCTGATAAGGTGGAGGGTGGTGAGATGATGTGGGAAGGGGAGGAACAGGGAGAAGATCTGGTGTGTCAGAGAAGAAAGATGGAGAAATTGATTGAAAGTTTGGAGACTCCTTGGGTGAAGGAGAAGGGCTATTATGGGCCAGGAGAACCTGAACAGTAGAGCAGATGGATCAAAGGTCAGGTTGAGAGGGGAGGTCCCAGAAAGCCTGCACATAAGGGATCTCTGACCAATTATGCAGCTGGCAACAAATTTGTCCAAATCTGTGAGAATGTTAAAATCAACTGTCTCCTCAGGAGGCCATATTAAGCCATTATCCAGAGAATATTGGGGCCAGACCTCTGTTGAATAAAAGAGCAGTCTTTTACAGCAAAGGTCATGGTCGAATGCTAGTTTGAAAAAATTAATGTATAGAAAACCTAGAGAGGTTGGGGGCCTAAGAGAACCCAGTATTCCCCATGACTCAACAGACATGTTTGAGAGTAAATAAGATCAGAAAGAGTCATCCCAAGTTCTGATTGTGATCGCCAAATTCAGGACAGCGGGTGGGCTGGAGCCTGGGATGTTTCCACAGGCCACCAGGACCCAAAAGAAATGGTCAGTGATCTGGCATGTGCACACTACTTACAGTGAGATCCTGTAGAGGAGAGTGTATATGGAAAGCCAGAGAGCTGAGGGGAAATGGAAGGAACCTACCCCACATTTTTCAGTCTGAATGAAGAGAGGAGAAGTGCAGATTGTCCTTGGTTCAAAAAGGGAGGAAGTGGGGACATCTCCCCAAATGGGGAGATCAGCACACCCTTTCAAAGTTTGGCACCAAATGTAAAGTCAGATCAGCAGTAAAGATCCTGACCACTAGCCAAAAAGGTAAAAGCATGGCTTTACTGGGGGTCTTCTCTTGGGCAAGGTTTACTGGTCCACCTGTGTGGGCCAAGGAAGTGACACCCAAGACTGGGAAAGGCTATTTTTATGGGTAGATTGAAGGGAGGGGGATTCTCATGAAAAGATGTTTCTTTTTCATTGGCTGAGGCCTGATGATTGGTATGGGCCAATTTCAGAGGCCAGCGTGTTCATTGATGATTGGTTTATGTTAGTGTGGTGAGCAGTCCATCATTTGGCATGTGCGGGAAGTGTTGGTGCACACTGGTAATTTCAGATGCTCAGCCTCCCATTTGTCTAGCTGCTATCTCTTGACCCAATATCAGAGACTAAAATACTAATTTTTTTACATTGTTTATCAAAATAAGTAATGCATTTGCTTTCTTATTTATCATTGTTTTAGCATAAACCTTGCCCTATGTATATCTTGTCCAGTCACCTGCCAAATGCCATCATGGACTTTGAACTATTCTAATGCTAAATTCTATTAATTATCCATACATCATCTGAAAGAAAACAAATATTTTGAGTCACATTTTGCTAAAATTTACCCTCCCTCAGCAGAAAATAACTTGGAGATGTTGTTTCACATTTTTCTATAGGAAAAAAAAGTAGAAATTGACAGTGGGGAAATGTAACGGTAGTCCCTTCAGATTAAAATATAGCATTTATTTCTCTAACATTTATTTTTTAAATATTTTCTTTCTCTGCTCCTCTCATTCTCTCTCTAACAAGATGAAATAGACCATGTTATTTTTTCTTCACTTAGATAATAGCCCTTGAACACATCCACTACAGGAAGTGGATTCCTGCTGAGGATTTGAGTAGTTATTATCTCCTAAATTAATAAGTGAGTTCTAACACAACATCAGGGTTCCCATGGATCATTAAATGGAGTTTTTTCCAAACTCCCTTGTATCTCCTGATCAAGAGAGTTACAGCCTTTGGGGCATGAATTTTCTGTGTTTTTGTTTACTGGCAAAGCAATAAACTTTTTCCCTTTTTCTCAAAAGCATGCCCTCATTATTAAATTTACATTGGCTTTCACTGGGGACAGAGACTGAACTTTGGGTTATAAATTTTGGCACCTTATATGAGAACAGCCCACACACCAGCTTTCTTGAGTAGACCAGGAACTCAAAGCAACTGCCCTTTCATGTTGAAGAGATAAGGTAAAATTTTTGAGAGCTGACCACTGGAATGTTAGGAGATTGGTGAGTGTGCCTCAGGTGTAACTGAATCAGGGAAGCTATTTCTGTCAGGAAAGGGAGGGACTCAGTGACTCCCAGCAGCTTCTGAATATCTTTGCTTTGGGGAACTTCTGTGTTCTTTTTGTGCACTGTAAGAATTGCTCTATCTTGGTATACTTGGAGAAAAATAAACCTGAAATCAGTAAAGTTGCAACACTTTGGTCATTTGGTAAGCTTCCTTGGTGTTCACACCAAGAACCTTAATTCTACTCTTCTGATTCCACTTTGTAGAAGCTTCTGATGCCCTCATGGGACCATATTTTGCACCACAGGTGTAAGTCATGGTTAAGTGGGAGTTAAAATCTTGGAGAAATTTTCTCCATCAGGTATATCTGTTTTAAAGGTTCTCATATTTCAGTCATGATTTGAAGATCTCTGATTGTTTGTCAGTCTGTTTTTGTTTGTTTGTTTGTGTCTGTTTCCGGCCTTTGGAGACATGAGCAATAGTGTATTGATTGCATAGGATATTCCCTGAGAAAAATTATTGCTGAATGGGCCACTCATATATATAAGCACAAATAAGAAGAAGATGATGTTTTACTGTAACAGTCTGGTCTTTAAATAGGTTTCTGAATTATTGTAAAGTCTTGCAGTGGTGGGTTGATCTGTAAACGATAAAATAAGTAAAAGATTTGTATGTATGGGCATTGTAAGTGCAGAAAGATCAAGGAAGCAGCAAACTATGCAAGTCATTCAGGCTTTATTCAGGATCAGGATTACATTTACAGAGATGGACCCACTTTCCCAGTGGAAAATAAACCACTGAACAAAGAAAGGGACTGGGTTTTTATAGGTTGTTTCAAGAGGTGGTCTAGTGGAAACATGCCAGTTCTCTTGGGCACTTAGGAATTTGGGGCTTGTTCCACCAATCAAGGAAATGGTCAGATTTAGTGCCCCGAAACTTGGGCCCAGAGGTCAAGGGGTCCTGCCAGCTGCAGATGAGTGTCTCCAGCCTTGAGCACTCTTCCTTTATCTGCAATTAGTCTCAGGGAAACACAAGTCAGGGGAGGAGAGGGATGTTAGCATAAGGCTATTTATATCTTCCCTGAGGCCACATTGTTTTTAATTCCCATTATCTATTATTCCAGATTCTGAAGGGAAAAAAATGAATTAGGCAATGAAGTCTCAGGCTTCTTCAAGTTGAGAAGGGTGATGTAGGACAAAGACCTTCATTCCAGAGCCCTAAAATTGGGTATGAGGTAGACAAAACAGGGTGGATGTGGGTGTGGTGGGAAGTTCTGATGTCCTTATAAGCAGTGTTTGCTCTTTGGGAGACCAGATCAGGCAGCAAGTGGGGAAGGGGATGCTCTGAGAAGTTCCCGGGCAGTGGTGGCTGGGCTGACTACTTTATCAAAGGCTATAAAACTAAAATAGAAAGAGAACAACAAAAGTTATAGCAACAAGCAAAGATTAATTTGTGAAGCAATAATCCTAATGTTAAAAACTAATTTGCTCATGCTAGGAAAATAATTTTGACACATGACATATCTAAAGGCTCAGCTAATCAAAAAATCTTTTATTTTTGGTTAAAGTCTAAAGCCTAATCAGATTTGGGGTAGATTTTCCCATGGTTTTTTGGGCTTAATTTCTTTGAATCATAGCAAGCATGACTAGTCTTGGAATCATACTTTCCTGGTGATTTGATTTCATGCCACTTGGAAAATTAAACAAAATAAGAACAGGACTACAGTTAACAGTATAGTTAAGGCTAATAATCCAGCTTTGTGTGTAGAAAAATACTTAAGAGGGTTAAGGGTAGAGATTTCTTGCACTAAACTGTCCCAAATTTTCCATTATCAGAAGCAGGCATTTTGGCATTAGCCATGGCCAAGACCTGAGATTGTAATTTTAATATACCAAAGAAGCATTATAAAAAGGATCAAGTCCCATTAGGTGCTTGTATCGCTTTGATGTTTTGAATTCTTAATGACTCTTGCATAAATGTTATTGAGAGTGTTTTTTGCCATGTGTCTTTTAGTTTTATGGGAGGCCAGGTAGTTTCTGGTCTTTTAAGGATAATAACAGATTGCTGTGTCCTGCTATATGGTCCAATTAACACAGTTCTGCAATGTGCAGCTTTTACATATAACATGATATATATCTCGTGAAGTATTATGTTGTATTTGAATGGGTCCAGATAATACACATAAAGGATTTAATAAGCATGTTGTAAGGTAGAATTTTTATGAAGGGAACAGATAAGACAGATAATAGTTTTTGATTTCCCATATTGTGGCTTACTATGTCTGGACTTAAAAGGCTCTTGAGTTTTTGGAGCTGTTTTACCTTGGTTTACATAAAAATAACGTTTTCCATGACTCAGGGCTGTGGGGATGTCATCTATTTAGAAGAATTATTACTACTTTTTGAAAATGCCCAGGTGTGGCTGTATTTTGGTTATAATTGTTTTGCTAAGTGTTTAAGATGAAATAGGTCAAACTGACTTTTATTTTTACCTGTTGTTAAGAGTCACCTTTTGATCTCCTGGGAGGCATTCTTGAGGAACTTGAGAGCAGCTATTGAGCTCTGTTAGTGCCATCTGTGCTAGGATAGGTCGAGGTCTAGAGCTGACCATATGGCTTCCCCAGGAAGCATAAAGAATGGTTCCCTTTTTCAATAACTCTCCTCTTCATATTTATGGCACTGACTGGCTTTTCTTCAAGGGGCTCATTAATCTCCCTGATTAGGAGGTTTTGTAGCCCAGACTTGTAAATCTCCTTAGAGAAATTCCCTCATTTTTTGGATTCAGGCTGACTCAGAGGGCAAGAACCAAATACTGGTTTTCTTGGCCCTTTAATTTAATTTTAGTTTTTTAAGTCTCGATCTTAAACACTCAGCAAGCCAATCTCACTAGTCTTAAAGTAAGGGTACCAGGATTTAACTTTAATGTCTACCTGTCCTGTAGGTGATGGCTTATTTATATTAAATTAAATTGGGTTGTTTGTTCTTGAAGCAGTACCTCTGTAAAATTTAACAGGCAATATTCACAGAGTTTAAGGAAAATAAAAAATAAAATTAACAACAGTAAATACATATTTAGTTTGAGTAATAGCTTTCTCAAATTTCAGCTGAGTTATATCCTTGTTTGAGATCTCAATGATCTTTACAACAAAATCAATCATTTGAACATAACTAAATGAACTGGAGTCTGGCCTATTTTGAAGCCATTATAGTAAGCTGGCAGACAGAATTTTATCTCAGAAAAGGTAGGGCTCCTCACAAAATCTTAAAGTGTTGTAGTTTTGAGTTTGATTTTTTTTAAATATCATTTTACAGAGTTTACATATATTATTTCCTGAGTCCATATAAATGTTAGTTGGCATAATATGATATTACATTTAAAACATGAATAAAAGAAAGGCTGAGAGGGCTTTTAACTTTCTTTTTGTGTAGGAAAGTAGAAAAACTCATGTCTCACAATATTAAACTTAAATATATCAGGTCTTCATTTACTTAAAGAAACACATTTAAATTTTACCCTAGTGTAACAGGTAACATAAAACTCTATATTATTGATAATATGTTCAGCCATAGAAATAAACCCTCAATAAAATTTGCTATCCTTATGAGTCTAAAATTACCACACAACTTTAGTTTGGAGAAGACCAGCTTGATATAATGCTCTTTTAAACATTCTGCTTTAAACACTTGTATACCTAAAAGATATGAACACATTTAATACAAAAATAGGACTAGTAGTACCATAATTAAATTGATATTGTTATATTGTAAAATCCTAACACAAAATGGAGTCACTCTGGCTCAGGCCTGCATGTATTTGCTAACCTGCTCTTTGTGCTTCTGTGATTAATGCTTTGTTGTGCTTGCTTCTCACGGATGGGGGTGCATAACCACAGGCTGCCAAGACCCCCTGGTGAGTTACCTAAAGTTTCAGGAACTGAAAGGGGACATAGGAGGCACTGTCACGGTTGAACTGTAAATAACTATAGGTTGAATACCTGCCAAATCATGTTTTCCTGAGTCATGTAGCTAGCCCACCCTATAATAACCTCTGAAACCCTCACTTCGGCGTCACTCTCTGAAGGAAAGGAGAGCTGACCCCAATCGATTGGCCTGTGTGCCTATTTCCTCAATAAACTTTGCTGCTTCTGCAGAGTTGTCTGAGCTGCACTTCTTGGGGAGAGGTGTGGGTTGGATGCAACATTTGGTTCCCTGACCAGGAAGCCCCTTCCCAGTTGCTCCACCCGCTCTCCTTCCTGGGAGTGTGGAACGGGGAATTGATCCTCTCTACCGAGGGGAATTAATGCCCCTTGAGGAATAGGTCAAGTCTGTATTGGTATACCATTTGGGACTTGAGGGCCAAGCTGGACGCAGTGCGTTGCCCCAAGTCAGGACTCCACCCGGGACACCGGTGGACTCCATCTAGTCTGGTTCAGGTTTCAGGTAAGAGCTCATAAAACCATCTTGATATTAAGTGGCCACAAAGGCGTTATAGCCTCGAGATCTCTAGCCTAACTGTGATGTGTTTATTGTTTGTCTTGTCTCTGTGTACTGTCTC